>CAKOAT010206265.1:412938-426676 GCA_932364175.1 Eruca vesicaria subsp. sativa
CTCAATCAACTTCTTGATCATGTACATCTTGTTATTTCCGGTCTTCCTAGCATATAACTGCTCCAGCTTCAACCACAAAGAACGAGCATCAATCTCAGTCTCAATATGATGCAACACATTATCATCTACCCACTGCCTAATCAACCCACACACTTGGCGATGCAGCAGCTTCCATTCATCATCCGTCTTGTTATCAGGTTTCTTCTCCTGAAACACCGGAAGATGGAATTCTTTAACAAAGAGAAGATCCTCCATCTTTCCCTTCCATAGATGATAATTAGCACCATTCAAGCTTATCATCCTGCCCATGTTTGTTACCATATTCTACATCATTCACACAAGTAACAATAACTTGAAGTTATCAAACCCAAAGCTCTAAGAAACCAGAAGCTCTGATACCACTTTGTTGGGGAAAACGGGACACGGCGCAGCGGAATATGTGTTCAAGTTCCCCTGACCTTGTGTGAATCTATGAGGAAAATACTTAGACGATAGCAGGATAAAATATAAGCGATAACTAAATGAGACAAGCACTTTTTACGTGGAAAACCTCCTCAATGTGAGAAGGAAAAACCACGGGACCGTAGTCCACTCAACAATCCACTATATAAATGTATGTGAGTACAACCACGTCCTCCCTGTTCAACAACCTGAACAGAACAGAGACTTTAGCTACAAAGAGCTATCTCCAACACAAGAACAACAACAAGAGAGTAACACCAAAGCTTCAAAACAGGCAGCAACCAAACGACCTCAGATCACTAGGATTACGGCAACCAGAGACTAATCCCACCGTACAAATCCAAGATAAACAAGTCAAGAATACCTCTGCAAAATTTCAGCTCAAACAGAGAAGATCTCACCGTCGGATTTATCAAACACTCAAGACAGCACTGCTGAAGAACTGTGACGACCAGCTTCAAGAAAACCCAGACAACAGAAGATCCAACCGTTGAAATCCAAATCCCTCCGGTGAACCTTTAACCCACTGACTGAAGAAGCTTCCCACAAAATATCAGCTCAAAAGAAATCCGTTTGACCCTCCAAATCTGTCTTGACAAACCTAGACGAAAATCTGCCTCTTCTCTCTTTTCTCTCTTTTGCCTCCTTTCTTTCTTCTTGTGTATCTCCAAAAGTCTTGCCACAAAATTAGGTTAAAAGACTTTATATAGTGTCTCACTAACCACAAGGCTGTAGGAGGTGGGCCATACCTGCCCTTCAAGGCCCACGAGAAATCACACTCGGCCCGGCAACAGTTGAAGTCAAACCCGAGTGGCGTCCGTACGAGTATGAAAGCGGATTGTTGAGCCGACAACAGGCCCAATACCGGAGGCCCATGAACCGAGAGCGACCTAGGTTAAGACCGAAGAGCTCGAGCTATAAAAGGAGAGAGAGGCAACACAAGAAGGGGATCCGAAAACTAGAGACTGAGACGGCGGCATAGACTAGAGCAAGTAGCTAGATTTATTTCGTTGTCCTTACCAACTAAAACCGAATATCGGCACGGCCTCCGAACGCCGGGATTCTCTCTGTACTCTCTCCGTTTATAAATAAAACCTCCTGTTCACTCGGTTCATTCAGATTCACACCTTTGTAATAACCCACCGACGAGTCCCGTCACTCATTTTACTAATACACGACCGAACTCGGTACAAACAGTTGGCGTCCACCGTGGGGCATAACAAAGTAGTGTGGTAAAAGATGAACGAAGAAACCCCTCCCGACGCGCAGACGGAGGAAACGCCACCGGTTCAGAACCCTGAAACCCTCATGGATTCCGTCTTGGCTCGCCTTGCTCACCAAGAAGAGGTTCAAAAAACGACTAACGAGCACCTTGCGGCCATCGCCGCCGCACTCGCAAACCCAGAGGGAAATCTCTCCACGGCTCGCCGATTCCTCTTCAACACAAACCCTACTCCTACTCTGGCAAACCAACCCATCCAGCCGACTGACACACCGGTTGACACCGCTCAACCGACTGACAACCCAGATCTGCGAACCATTCGGGAGATCGCCGAGCTAAAACTCGCACTGCAAGAGATTCACTCTCAGATCCACCAAGTGACGAGTGCGGCTCCCCAGATAGATAAGGTTCTCGCGACCGCCCTCCGTACACCCTTCACTCGTCGCATTACCGACGTTCGGCTACGAATCACGGAGAAAATCCGCCTGCCTACTTTTGGCGGCACTGACGACCCATCGGAACATATGACGGCATTCAACATCGCCATGGGTCGAGCGAACTTCACCGACGCCGAACGAGACGCCGGCTTTTGCCAGCGGTTTGTTGAGAGTCTCGAAGGAGCCGCGCTGAACTGGTTCTCGCGCCTACCGGAGAACTCCATTGACACTTTTCGCGACCTCTCTACGGCCTTCTTCAAGCATTACATCATGTTCACTAACCAGAAAGCCACCGCTTCCGACCTGTGGAAGCTGTCTCAGTTGCACGGTCAGACCCTGAGAGATTTCATGGAGAAATTCAAGGAAGTTGTGTCCAAAGTAGACGTCCCCGACAACATCGCAGTGGACGCCCTGAAAAACACGCTTTACATCCACTCAAAGTTCTGAGAAGACCTTTATCGCAACCCAACGACTTCACTCCAGGACGCCATCGCACGTTCAAACAATTTCATCCGAATGGAAGAAGATACCAAGGCGATGATAAGTAAACAACACGCGAACAAACCAGCACCGAGCAAGACCTCCGATTCAAAGCAGGAGCCGAGACAACACTCGGCGGACGAAAAACAGTCCAAGAAGAAGAGCTTTGTCTACATGGTAGACGAGGACGCCATCTCCGACTCGACGGTTGTAGTCCGCGCCAAAGAATGGAATCACTATAACCGAAAGGAGGACGATGAATCGGGCGAACCAACGTCCCAAAAACCTGACACCGACGAGCGCGAACCGTATTGCTCGTACCACAAATCCAGGGCGCACGATTCGAAGGACTGCAAGCAGCTCAAGGAGATATTGTTCGGAAAATACTCCCGTGGTGAAATCCCAACAGATCCTCCAAAGCCGCGTCCGAAAGGAAATAATAGCTGGAGCAAGAACAAGGACAAAAGAGGGCAGAAACCATCCGGCACGCCCAGCAAGGCAAAAGAGGACGCATCAAAACCTGAGGAAAAAACCGAGCCCCGCGATCGCGACGAACCGCCCCCCGAGGAGGAACAACCAAAAAATAGGAAGAGGATCCAGGTCATACTGACCGGCCCCGAGTCCTCATCCGACGACGAGAACGAATCCCGCGACCTACGTTCGCTCCTTACCACACGACGCCTGGCCCGCACACCGGATGTCTCCCACGATCTCCGAGATACCATAAATCGTTGCAAAACCCGCCGAATCTCACCAGAAGCGCAAGCTGTCGACCTCCGGGATAAGTTGAATTCCGCTAAGAAAGATCTCCGGGAAACGCTTAACCAATCGAAGCAGCTTGATCTACGCAAGCATTTAGATACGATTAAGTCCCTCGCCAAGTTCAACCCGCATTCGGGAGCAAGCACTCGGCTAAATTTTATCATGGGAGGCTCACCGCCTTATGATGAGTCAGTACGTTCTGTACAAACCGACCACAAACGCACGAAATCCTCCGGAGGCCGGCATGTGCAACCCCCAGACGAGCCTCGAATCACGTTCTCCGCTGAAGACGCCCGCGGGGTACACATGCCTCACAACGATCCACTGTTAATTGAAGTAGGGATCGCCGACTGCGAGGTAACTAAAGTCCTCATTGACACGGGTAGTTCCGTAGACTTGATTTTCTACAATACCCTCGAGAAGNACTAATCAAGCCCTCAACTCGCTCCCTGACCGGATTCAACGGCGCATCCGAAGATATGCTCGGCACTATCCGTCTTCCGGTGTATGCCGGGGGAATAGCGCGAACTGTCAAATTCTCTATAATCGGTACGAGTGCCCCGTATCACGTAATACTCGGAACGCCTTGGCTGCATTCGATGAAAGCGATCTCATCCACCTACAATCAGTGCGTCAAGTTCCCAGGCAACGACGGCAGCATCCGCACGCTTCGCGGCGATCAGGAAGCGGCTCGCGCGTTGCTCGTAGCAAACATCAAGCAAAGTTCACGCCGAGTAAATAATGTAACCGCCAAACCAATACACAAAATCTATCCCCAGAAAGAGGAGATCCAGGAAGTTCTGCTTGATGACAGCGATCCAAGTAAGGTAGTTCGGGTAGGCGCTTACCTACCGGATGCAATGAAGCGAGATATCGTCGAATTCTTGCGAGCCAATCAGTCGACCTTTGCTTGGGAGACATCAGATATGAAGGGAATTGACCCCTCGATCACTACACACCAGCTGAACGTCGACCCAACTTTTAAACCTATCAGGCAGAAGAGGCGAAAACTGGGACCCGAACGATCTAAGGCGGTAAATGACGAGGTCGAACTGCTACTCGCAGCCGGCTCAATTACGGAAGTTCGGTACCCCGAGTGGTTAGCCAACCCGGTTGTCGTCAAAAAGAAGAACGGCAAATGGCGTGTCTGCGTCGACTTCACCGATCTCAACAAGGCCTGCCCGAAAGACAGTTTCCCACTCCCCCACAACGATCGCCTAGTTGAATCGACTGCCGGAAACGAGCTGTTAACATTCATGGATGCATTCTCAGGTTACAATCAAATCTCCATGCATCCCGACGACCGAGAGAAAACCGCGTTCATCACAGACAGAGGAACATACTGCTATAAGGTCATGCCTTTCGGACTAAAGAACGCGGGCGCAACCTACCAGCGTCTCGTCAACAAGATGTTCGCGGACGACCTCGGCCGCACAATGGAAGTTTATATTGACGACATGCTGGTGAAATCGTCCCGCGCAGCCGACCACCCGGAGCACCTCGCGGCGTGTTTCCGCACCTTAAACGAGTACGGCATGAAATTAAACCCGGCAAAGTGCACATTCGGGGTTACCTCTGGCGAATTCCTCGGATACATCGTGACACAAAGAGGAATCGAAGCCAACCCAAAGCAGATCTCGGCAATTCTCGACCTTCCCAGCCCAAGAAACAGCCGCGAAGTCCAACGTCTAACCGGCCGTATTGCAGCTTTAAATAGGTTCATATCCCGATCAACAGATAAATACCTTCCGTTCTACGAACTCCTTCGAGGGAACAAGCGTTTCATCTGGGACGAGAACTGCGAAGCAGCGTTCGCACAGCTGAAACAGTACCTCACCACGCCCCCGGTACTCTCGAAACCCGAGTCCGGTGATATCCTCTCCCTCTACATCGCCGTATCCGCAACCGCAGTTAGCAGTGTCCTAATCAAGGACGATCGCGGAGAACAAAAGCCGATATTCTATACCAGTAAGCGTATGACCGAACCCGAGATGCGTTATCAAACTCTTGAAAAGATGGCCCTCGCGGTCATCACCTCCGCACGCAAACTCCGACCATATTTCCAATCTCACACGGTCGAAGTCCTGACAAACTATCCACTGCGGACAGTCATGCAAAACACCAACCAATCGGGTCGACTGTCCAAATGGGCGATCGAATTAAGCGAGCACGACGTTGTGTTTAAAGGACGCCCCGCCGCCAAATCTCAAGTTTTAGCGGACTTTATTATCGAGCTACCCAAAAACCTCGAAGAAGAACTCGTTCAGGAGTTCGCGTTACCCAAAGGAAATTGGATACTCCACGTTGACGGATCGGCTACCAACCAAGGATCCGGAGCCGGCGTACAGCTCCAATCTCCAACAGGCGAGCTAATTCGGCAATCTTTCAGTTTTGGGTTCCCGGCCTCGAACAACGAGGCCGAGTACGAATCTTTGATCGCAGGCCTTCGATTGGCGAAAGCAGTCAACGCGAAACGACTCAGTGCCTATTCCGACTCTCAGCTAGTGACGAGTCAATTCAGCGGTGAGTACGACACTCGGAATGCACGTATGGACGCGTATCTTCAGCTGGTCAAAGACCTCTCTCGGGAATTCGAATTCTTCGAACTCACCAAAGTCCCGCGAGGCGAAAACGTCTGCGCCGACGCCCTAGCCGCCTTAGGAAGCAAGATACAAGACCAAGTAAAGCGTACGATACCCATCCATCGACTTGAAGAACCAAGCATCGATCCAGCCGTCGGTTGTACCGTCGCAGCCGTACGCACACGAGCCTCCTCACGCGCCATGGAGGACCTTCCCACCGAAAATCCGCATGACGATGACTCAACCCTTTCGGAGCCTCATCCCGCAAACGAAAGAAGTGACCCGGTTCCCGATTGGCGAACCGAGCTACACAACTTCCTTCGGGACGGCACGCTGCCCCTCGATAAATGGAAAGCACGACGACTCAAAGCGAAGAGTACATGTTACGTGCTAATTGACGATCATCTGCACCGAGTCGCCGCGAACAGAGTTTTGCTTCGATGCATCCATGGCGAAGAAACGCATCTAGTCATGGCCGAGACGCACGAAGGCGCAGCAGGGAATCACTCCGGGGGCCGGGCACTCGCAATCAAGATCAAAAACCTCGGTTTTTATTGGCCGACGATGACAGCCGACTGCATATCTTACGCCTCACGATGCGACAAGTGCCAACGGCATGCGCCGACGATCCACTCCCCGACTGAAATGCTCCGCACCATGACCACCCCATATCCGTTCATGCGTTGGGGAATGGATATAATCGGCCCAATGCCGAGTTCGTGACAGAGACGCTTCATCCTTGTCCTCACCGACTACTTCACCAAATGGATCGAAGCCGAGGCCTACACAAGGATTACCGATAAGGAAGTCCAGAGATTCGTTTGGCGAAATATCATCTGCCGACACGGTCTACCCTACGAAATAGTGACAGACAACGGTTCTCAATTCATCTCCCAACATTTCCGCGAATTCTGCGACAAATGGCGAATCCGCCTCAACACTTTGACTCCTCGATACCCGCAGTGCAACGGTCAAGCCGAATCCTCCAACAAAGCCATCATTGACGGCATCAAGAAACGACTCGACCTTAAGAAGGGTTGCTGGGCTGACGAGCTGGATGGAGTACTATGGTCGCACCGTACTACCCCTCGGGGCGCAACAAAAGCAACTCCATTCTCGCTGGCTTACGGGGTCGAAGCAATGGCACCTGCCGAAGTCAATGTTGCCAGTATACGTCGCAGCAAAATGCCCCAGGCAGACGATCTCAACCAAACAATGTTACTGGACGCCCTAGACACGATCGAAGAACGACGCGACCAGGCCTTACTGCGTATACAAAATTACCAGCAACAGATCGAGAGCTACTACAACAAGAAAGTTCGCTCCCGACCTCTCGCTTTGGGCGATCTCGTTCTGCGTAAAGTCTTCGAGAATACTAAAGAGCTAAATGCCGGCAAACTGGGAGCTAACTGGGAAGGTCCTTACACGATCACCCAGGTAATCAAACCCGGCGTTTACCGATTGGAAACTTCTAAAGGGGAAGCAGTGCCTCGAGCGTGGAACTCCATGCATCTCCGTCGCTATAACACCGAGTAGATGCACTTCGTAAAAAAAAAAAAACCCGAGTAGATGCGCTTCCCATCCACTTCTACTCACCAAAACCCCGAGTAGATGCGCCTTCCAGCCACTTCTGCTCATCCCAACGAACTACGAATGGCTTGATCCTCCTTCGAGGTACGTAGGCAGCCCAACCGGGTTCAGCCGTAACCTTACAAAAGTCCAAACTGGTCGCCGGGTGTAATTCTTTGCACCCGAGACCTCGGTAATATTTGCGCCCTCGCCGACTCGAGCGACGGACTGCGCACGAATACTTACCTCCTAAGCGTGAGCGAGTCCTGATCAGACGAACCCGATGCTATTACATTTGGACAGACGGTTATTTTCATATTCATAATTGTACCCGAGGATGGGTACGGCCACCCAAACACTCGGCGGAACAACTTTATGACCTATCGAAAACCTTAACCTTCAAGGACAGAATACTGACTCCCACTTGCACACGGTCGAGTTCGAAATCGAGCGTCCGAAGCAGCGTACGAGTATTCACTGACCTAACTCGATAACCAACCGGTTACTTCGAACGGTCGAAGGTACATCTCCAGCAATTTGTCCCGAGTAAAAATTGAGTACCCAAAACTTGAATTACTTCGAACCAGCGACCAATAATCAGGAGTTCGGTTTCGAAACCGAACATCCGACCTGTCGCTCGACTAATGTTCGATAATTCAAATCGGAGCTAACTCTAAAAAAAAAAAATATATACATAAATACTCGGGAACCATCGTTTGAGATTAAACCAACAAAACAATACAAAAAAAAACACACGTCCGAATTCGCTAAAGTATTTAACACCTTACAAAAGAAAACTAAAGGACAACATATGATAAAAGGCAGCAGAAGCACCGTCCTCACTCCTCGGCTCGCTCATCTCCTGCCCCGACTCCCGGTGAAGTATCCGCTTGCTTATCTTGCTCTTCCGGACTTACTGGGTCAGGCCTCGCCTTGTCACTATCGACGCTATTTCCCTTTCGTCTTGAGCCTCCCGAACCGGAGCAGCCGGCTTCCCCGGACGATCCCGTGGCGGATGCCTCGGCATCTTCGTTAGCACCATCTACCGAATGTCTCGGAGTACGAAGGCGCGTAGCGGCCGCCGGACTTATCAGATTTAAGTTGGAGCCATGCGGACCCTCAGCGAGCTCTTTCTCGAAATCCGCCACAAGCATGTCAAGCAGGTCTTGGTCAACGAATTCCGATTCTATATTAAGCGGAGATACCTCCACGTCGGGTTCCGTCAACGGACCCACGTCCAATCGCTCGGCTTCAGCAAACCAATGCTCTTCCTTTTTACGGAAGTATTCGATTCTCTCCTGCGGAATCAGATCTCCTCTCTTCTGTAGGAGCTCGAGGCATTTCCGGGTACCAAATGCCTGACTGTAACGCAGCCGAGCGTCGTCGAACGCCGGAAAGGAAGCCTCCCGATTGCGGATCCGCTCCATTTTGATGAACATCTTGGTGCACATCACGGCAGTCACCCTGGCTCGCTCTTTGGTAACTTCGAAAACTCGGGACTCTCTCAAGCGAGCAGCTTCCTTAGCGTGTGCCTCGATAAGTTCAAGCTTCTCGCGCTCCAACCGGAACTTATCCAAAAACAAGGCGGCCTTCTCCTTCTCGACCTTAGCAGCCGCGTCCCTCATGGACTTAAACCTGCTCAAAATGTCCTCAGCTCGCATCGACTTGACCTCCACAAGACGGAGGGCCTCCTCCTTCTCCGCCTCAACCCGCTTCAAAGAAGCCTTCAGCGACTTAATCCGCTTCTTCCCATCCTTGACCTTCTCTCGGTCTTCGCCCGACTCAGCATACATCCTCTTAAGTTCCGAATCGTATTTCTCGACAAGGAAATTAAAGCTGCCGCCAGCCTGAAACACTCGGCGAATGCATGGATTAGGGATAGAAAGAAAGCCAACACATGAATATACCAACCAACCGAAGGGGACGAATACTTACAGTCAAGAAGTTTCGCGAAGCATCCTTGAAAGCGCTCGGAAAGACCAACTGATCTGCAGGAGGGAGGCCGCGAGGACCCCCCTTTATCTGGCCGACGAGCTCGGCACACCTAGGACCGTTAGAGATGAGTGGAGACGCCTCGTCGAACGAAAAGGAGACCTTATCCGGAAAAACGGTCTTGAACCGCCGAGTAATCGGACGCTCCACCGGAGAAGATGGTCCCGAGGATTGAACTCGGAGGAGGGATATCGCTTTGAACCTCCGCGACGGGATTCGGCATAACCGTCGTTCCGTCGTTCCCTCCAAGTTCTCCTCCAGACGGGGACTCAGACGATAGTCCCACCAAGCCACCCGGAAGAACGGGAAGAGTCTCGTCAGTCGCTTGGACTGTGGTCATCACCTCTTCCGCTTGGGGGTGTTCGACTAACTCATCTCGCGCAGAAGAAACGTTCCCCGCCGCGGAGCTGGGACCGTCATCAGTCGACCTCCGAGCAGGCCTCTCGGTGGATTTCTCAGTTGACCCTCTCTTCTTCTTCCTTTTCTTCTTGGCAGGCTGGTCAGACGCGGCTTGTTCCACAGCCGCGGAGGAACTGATCCCTTCACTTGGCTTCGAACCGGGACCATCACCATCCAATCTCCGTTTCGACCCTCCAGTCGGTCCTTCAGAAGACTCTTTCCTCCTCTTCTTTTTGGAAGGAGTATCGGAGACAGCCTGTGTCTCGGCAGTCGGAGGATCCTGAGCGACTCCCCCATCAAGATGATCTTCAGGTTCTGCGGGATCAATTGACCCCACCTTTGGCGAATTGCCAGTGGGAGGGACAACGGCGTCGGCGGGTTCAGACCCGTCAAGATTAAACGTATCCAGCACGTTCATAAGCCCTGCTCCTCCCAGCTCCGCATCACCCTCTATTTCCTGAGACAAGTCCGGAATGCCTCTCATCTTTCGCGCCCGGTTGATAGCTTTTTGCTCCGCCCTCGTGAAGAGCACTGACCGTTTCTTGTCAGTCCGACTTTTACACGGTAACCTTGAGTCCCACGTACCTATACCAGATGCGCAACCAAGCAAGGGTGTTAGGCGCAGGGTACATATAAATAAAAAGGGAGGCGGATAGTGATGAAGAACCAAGAGCCTTACCGTCGTCTATGCGGTTCAGCCAACGACGTATCCTCTCCTCGCTTATCTCGGGCCACCGAAGATGTCCGAGTTCAACCAACGCTCGGGCGTTGTCGTAGAACGAGCCTGGAATTCCTGTCAGATACGGATGATTCACTGCACAATGACAAGGGAGTCGGTAAGTATGCGAGAACGCGTTTACAAGAAAAGAGTAACTATCTACCAGCATGCCAATTCCAGAACACTCGCGACCCGACATCCGGGGGATCGACAAACGAAAACTCGTCAGATCTGACAAAGAAGTAGTAACGCTGCCAATTGGTGGTCTTCGTCGGATGCCCTGTGATCACATTGTAGCTCGGCCTCATCGTGATGGAGAAGAAGTCATCATCCAACGGCTTGATCGAGGTCAGTTCCTCGAAAGCTCGGGGACAAAGGACAATGCCGAGCTCGGCTGACATCACCAGCAGCGCAACCATCAAGCGGAATGCGCCGTTTACAAACTGACTTATAGCAAGGTCACGACGAGCCGCATAAGAAGTCACGAGTCTCGGAATCGGGAACCAGAGTCGCGTGTCTCTTTCAAAATATGCCTCGTACACACATTGATATCCCATCGGGGGCGCCCAGGGCCTCTGATTATCGGTCGGCATCAGGTACGTGACCCCAACGGCATCGAGACGCTTTAGCAGGTTCTCAACCCGAGTAGATGTAGACCACGTCGACATTATGCGCCGGTTGGAATAAGTACCGCGCTCGCGGATTACGTTTGACGGAAGCTCCATACCCCGCTCGAAGACGCCGTTTCCCAAGTAACGAGTCGGGACTGGAGGAGCACTGGCAACAACTTGAGAACGTCCGGAAGGATCCGATGTCCGAGTCTCACCCGACGCTCGAGTAGCGCGACCCCGGACGTTGATCCGAGCGGACTGCATTGGGGAATTCCTAGTCAGAATCGGGACACCGAGTGACTCGGCAGCCTCGTTACCGGCAGCCTCTCCCCTCAACTCTCTTTCCGAGTCAACTACAAGAAGTCTTTGCACAGTGTTAAGACTAGCCGAGTCGCGAAGCGCCCTCCGATGTTCTAACTCGAAGTCGTCAAGCGGCTCGCCGGTTGTCTCGTCTCGCGCTACATCTTTTCCCTTCTCTTCCCGAGTTAATCGCTTTCGGGGACACATCGTGACCGGCAATACGTATATATCTTACAAGCAATCTAGAGAGAGAAAGTAGAGAGAAGGGAGAGAGGATACCTGATTTCGCGGAGAAGAATAAAAGAAGTGAAAACAGGAGGGGTATATATAGGAGAAGCAGGGCGCGGATCTCAGCGCAGCATTTATTAGGTCTACGAAAACCTAGATGGGCTTTATTATCGCGACTGTTCATATTCCGCCCTTAATGGGCTGAGTCCGATATAAAGAAGCCCATCATTAGCGACGATTCACATTCCCTTCTAACAAAAGCCGAGTGAACGACGCGATCGACACTCTACTCGATTACCGAGTAAACCATCAGAAACCTCGGTCAATGAAAGCCGAGTGAACGACGCGATCGACACTCTACTCGATTACCGAGTAAACCATCAGAATCCTCGGTCAATGAAAGCCGAGTGAACGACGCGATCGATACTCTACTCGATTACCGAGTGAACCATCAGAAGCCTCGATCAACACTCTACTCGATTACCGAGTAAATCGTCAGAAATCTTATTCGACGGAAACCGAGTAAATAACACGATCATCACCTCCGTTCGGAGGCCGAATGAAATCAACAACGCGTTCAAATTCGTCCCGACTGGTCCACGAATCCTTCGCCTAAAGGAAGGACTTCCTAGGTCTCCCTCCACATTCCGAGTATGCTTTCCCGTAAACCTCATCGAATCAGTCTATTGACTCGTCAACCGATCGTCAATAGACTGGGGGGACTTACTGTAGGAGGTGGGCCATACCTGCCCTTCAAGGCCCACGAGAAATCACACTCGGCCCGGCAACAGTTGAAGTCAAACCCGAGTGGCGTCCGTACGAGTATGAAAGCGGATTGTTGAGCCGACAACAGGCCCAATACCGGAGGCCCATGAACCGAGAGCGACCTAGGTTAAGACCGAAGAGCTCGAGCTATAAAAGGAGAGAGAGGCAACACAAGAAGGGGATCCGAAAACTAGAGACTGAGACGGCGGCATAGACTAGAGCAAGTAGCTAGATTTATTTCGTTGTCCTTACCAACTAAAACCGAATCTCGGCACGGCCTCCAAACGCCGGGATTCTCTCTGTACTCTCTCCGTTTATAAATAAAACCTCCTGTTCACTCGGTTCATTCAGATTCACACCTTTGTAATAACCCACCGACGAGTCCCGTCACTCATTTTACTAATACACGACCGAACTCGGTACAAACAAAGGCCCAATACTAATCTCGTGGATAAATATCATTGGCCCAACATCCAAGTTTGGTTATCACCAACCAAACCCAATGGGTTTCCTCCATCTAGAAGGAACCCAACAAACTCCCCCTCCGACTAGGTGGAGGAAACAGCCATTCCGGCTATCCCTCGGCATACTTCAAGCTTCCTCTTCGGTAAAGACTTTGTCATCATATCAGCCCCATTATCATCCGTATGAACTTTCTCAAGTTCCACTTCCTTAGAAGCAACCACATCTCGTATCCGATGATACCTCTTCTGAATGTGTTTGACTTCGAATGAAATGTAGAGTTCTTACCGAGACAAATTGCGCTTTGACTATCACAAAGTAGCGCATAATTTTCTTGCTTGAAACCGATCTCTTCACAGAAGTTCTTCATCCACAACAACTCTTTACAAGCTTCAGTTGCAGCAATGAACTCTGCCTCAGTGGTAGATAGTGCAACGCACTTTTGTAGCCTTGACTGCCATGCCACAGCTCCACCCGCAAATGTTACCAAGTAACCCGAAGTAGAACATGTCAGAATCAATGAAAAAGACAAGTGAAAGCTTCTTACCCTCGAAAGTAATCTTCAGATCAGAAGTCCCTCTGAGATATCTCAAGATCCACTTCACAGCATTCCAGTGTTCTCTTCCTGGATTGGAGATAAACCTGCTGACAACTCCAACGGCGTAGGCTAAATCCGGTCTTGTACAGACCATGGCATACATCAAACTACCCACTGCAGAAGCATATGGAACCTTCGCCATATCTTCCTT
>CAKOAT010206265.1:428841-463909 GCA_932364175.1 Eruca vesicaria subsp. sativa
GAATCCATCGAAATAACACTTTCCGACGCGGAGTTACAAAGAGACATCCTGAAAACCTCCCAAGAGTCTGGTAAAGTACCTAGAAGCCACAGACCGTGAATCTCATCATCAAACCTGATGCCCATATCAGACAACTTGTTGAGCAATCCCTGAAACTCATTCAGATGATCCGTCATTGGAGTTCCCTCCTGATACCTCAACTCAATCAACTTCTTGATCATGTACATCTTGTTATTTCCGGTCTTCCTAGCATAAAACTGCTCCAGCTTCAACCACAAAGAACGAGCATCAATCTCAGTCTCAATATGATGCAACACATTATCATCTACCCACTGCCTAATCAACCCACACACTTGGCGATGCAGCAGCTTCCATTCATCATCCGTCTTGTTATCAGGTTTCTTCTCCCGAAACATCGGAAGATGGAATTCTTTAACAAAGAGAAGATCCTCCATCTTTCCCTTCCATAGATGATAATTAGCACCATTCAAGCTTATCATCCTGCCCATGTTTGTTACCATATTCTCCATCATTCACACAAGTAACAATAACTTGAAGTTATCAAACCCAAAGCTCTAAGAAACCAGAAGCTCTGATACCACTTTGTTGGGGAAAACGGGACACGGCGCACCGGAATATGTGTTCAAGTTCCCCTGACCTTGTGTGAATCTATGAGGAAAATACTTCGACGATATCAGGATATAATATAAGCGATAACTAAATGAGACAAGCACTTTTTACGTGGAAAACCTCCTTAATGTGAGAAGGAAAAACCACGGTACCGTAGTCCACTCAACAATCCACTATATAAATGTATGTGAGTACAACCACGTCCTCCCTGTTCAACAACCTGAACAGAACAGAGACTTTAGCTACAAAGAGCTATCTCCAACACAAGAACAACAACAAGAGAGTAACACCAAAGCTTCAAAACCGGCAGCAACCAAACGACCTCAACTCACTAGGATTCCGGAAACCAGAGACTAATCCCACCGTACAAATCCAAGATAAACAAGTCAACAATACATCTGCCAAATTTCAGCTCAAACAGAGAAGATCTCACCGTCGGATTTACCAAACACTCAAGACAGCACTGCTGAAGAACTGTGACGACCAGCTTCAAGAAAACCCAGACAACAGAAGATCCAACCGTTGAAATCCAAATCTCTTCGGTGAACAGTTAACCCACTGACTGAAGAAGCTTCCCACAAAATATCAGCTCAAAAGGAATCCGTTTGAGCCTCCAAATCTGTCTTGACAAACCTAGAAGAAAATCTGTCTCTTCTCTCTTTTCTCTCTTTTGCCTCCTTTCTTTCTTCTTGTGTATCTCCAAAAGTCTTGCCACAAAATTAGGTTAAGAGACTTTATATAGTGTCTCACTAACCACAAGGCCCAATAATCTCATGGATAAATATCATTGGCCCAATATCCAAATTTGGTTATCACCAACCAAATCCAATGGGTTTTCTCCATCCAAATTTGGTTATCACCAACCAAATCCAATGGGTTTCCTACTTCACCATAAAAAATTCCTTATAAAACCTTTGGTTATAAGTTATCAATTTGTGAAATAAGTATCTTACAAACACAATTACGTAACTCTAGTTACAATAATATAGTAATCATGAACAAAATTGTTGACTTTGTCCCATTTGGTTGTTCATGTATGAAAACAAACATTGGTGACTTGTTTAAGGTAAAATGTTCAATTGTTCGTTTCCTTCTTAAGTAAAAATTACAGATAGTACATGATCCGACTAATCTTAAACAATGGTCCACTTACTTGCGGAGTGAAAACGATTAATGCTCTTTCCTTTTCTTGTTTTAGACTGACACCATATTTTCTCGATTCTCATATTTTTGCCCTTTTGATTCACATTCCCCCTTCGATATCAAAATTAATTACATGTCGGAGAGAGCGTGCTCGTGGGTCTGGCCATCCATGGAAACACCAGGTCCAAAACTCAAGAGATCCACCTACGATCAACAAAACGAAGTGAAAATCAACCGGTATTAGATCACATATTTTTGTTTCTTCTCTTTTGTTCTTTTTGTAATAAGTTCTTTTAATAATATACTAGATTTTAATCCACGTTTTTAAGTAGAGAATAATTTTTGATAAAATTTTTATATAATCGTACACGTTTTTTAAGTAGAAAATAATTTTTGATAAAATTTTTATATAATCATAGTTTATCTATATTTAAAGTAGGTTTAAGTAAAAAAATTGTAATCCAAAGTCTAAATTGAACCCAAAATAACAATTCAATCTGTACTCGGTCCAAAATGTAAGAAATTAAGTCGCTTAGGATGGTACAAAACATATCCATACCGAAATGTTATTAGCTAAACTTAAACGGATAACCCAAAAAATCAAAAATTCGGAAAACATAAAAATCGATCTGAATGTCCAAATTGATCATTAGTATAAATATTTGAAACATAAATATTTACTTAAATTATTCAATTCTATATTTATTTTGTAATAGTATCTAAAAAAGTATTTAAATTTAAATTAAATATTTTAAATCTCCAATTCTCTATATATAAGTATTTACTTTTTATGTTTTGCTTTTAAATTTGAGATTTAATTTCGGATATATCTGAACCAAAATAATATAATCCAAACTATATATGGTTACTTTATATATTTTAAGATGTGATACAAATTAGAATCAGAACCGGTGTGTTATATTCTAACATGACCCGTATTTATGATGTAATTTTATTTTTTATTTCTTATATTTTTCAAGTTTATTTTATTATAACACTAAATAAATATTTATTATAACATAAACTAATTATATGGCACTCAATCCGTTTCATACTTGATAAATATTTATATTTTTATGAAATAAACTGCAAAACCTGTAAATCATAATATATTAATTCAATATACTATATAATCAAATAATATTAATGTCCACTAAACTTAATATTTTATTTAAATGCAAATATACTAAATTATATGTTAATATAATAATTTAGCTATTATGTTAAATATAAAATTATTTATGCTTCTAAATATTTAATTTTAATATTTTCCATAAATAAACTGAAATATGTTGTAAACTGTATAAAATATGTTATCATGCATATGTAATTATTTTAATTAGAATTTATAAAATAGATGTAATTAAATTATGTTATATATATTTGGTTATTTTAATAATTTAATTATGTATGCATTATGTATATATAACATTATAGAACTGGTATATTTATTTTACAACTTAAAATTAACTAATATTTATTTGTAATAAAATTTAAAATAATTACGAATTCATACTATTAAAATAATTATCCAAACAATAAATATCTATATTTTAAATAAAAAGATATTAAAATATTTTTTTCAAAATGCAATTGTAGAAAAGATATTTGGGAATATATATCTTTTGATATCTTATTTTGAAAATATTTAAATAAAATATGAAGATTATGTATATTTAATAATAACTAAGTTTGTTATATAAAAAATATTAAAAATTACATAAATTAAATGGACTAACCTAGACTCTTTGTAGGTAGATAAAAATAGGACTCTTTTTTAATAGATTAGACTAGATATTGATCCGCGCGTTCAAAGCGTGGGATTATTTTCGAAACAAACCAAATTTATATATAGAAATTTGCATATTTGAGTATGTATCTACATTTAAATGTTACACATGACCGTTATATTCAGTTGTTTGAAACACGATCCGGATCCGTGGTTAAACAGATAAAACCGATAATGTTATATGTAACCAATTTTGTTTTTTTTTTTAAAAGCTCATTATTTAAAATTCTAGGAAACCCACAAAAAAACCCGCTAAAACCATGGGCTCAGCTACCAGTTCAAAGCAAATGATTATTTTCGAAACAAATCAAACTTATATGATATAAATTTGTATTTTTGATTATGAATCTACAGTTAGATGTTATACATGAAGCGTTATATTCAGTGTTCTGAAACACGACGCGGACCCGTAGTTAAACCGACAAAATCGATGACTTTATATGTAATCCGGTTTGTTTGTTTTAAAAGCTGGTTATTTTGAAATTATATAAAACCCGCAAAAATCCCGCTAAAATCTGGGTCTCGGCTACGGTTGAAAACGCGGGATTATTTCCAAAACAAACCAAATTTATATTATATAAATTTGTATTTTTGAGTATGTATTTACATTTAAATGTTAAACATGAAGCGATATATTTAGTGTTCTGAAACTCGATCCGGACCCGTAGTTAAACAGATAAAACTGATTATTTTATATGTAATCCGGTTTAGTTTTAAAACAAAAAACTCATCATTTAAAAATTCTATAAACCCGCAAAAAACCCCTAAAATCTGAATATAACTTGTTAAGTTACTTTATATATATTACTTAGTGTAGTAATTTAATTATGGATATAAATTTGTTTTTGATTATATAAATGAAAAATGAATTAATATTCATTTTTAACTATAGTTGATATTAATTATGAGTTTTATTATTTAAACATAAATATTAAAAAGATATGTATATTTAAATTTTAAATAAAAGATATTAAACGATATTATTAAAATCTAATCTTAGGAAAAGATACTTAAGAATATATTTTTAGATATTTTATTTTTGAAATTATTAAAATAATTGGTTAAGCATAATATACATTTAAATGATAATTAAGTTAGTTATAGGAGAATACAAAGGAAATTAAATAAATGTAATAGTATAACATAGACTACTTGCAAGTAGATAAAATGTGTTCATGTTTTAATAATATTGACTAGATTTTGACCCGCACTATGGAAGCACGGGATAACATTTTGATTAAAATTTTCAATTTAAAGTTACTAATTTTTTTGGTCTAAGTTTTAATATCTGAGTTTTGACATTTATACTTGGGAGTAATTTATTTTGACATCTCATAATAAAGGCGTTCAGGTTTTAGGTTCATATCAGTTTGAGTTATAAGTTTTCAAATTGTTAAGCTTGGGGTGTTAGGACCCATTAAAAACTATACATTTTTCAGATCAGATTGATTCAGGTATTATTGGGGTCGAGCCAAGTTTTTATTTTTCATAAAACCCGAATTGAACCAAATTAGAACTATAGTGTAGTTAATTATAAGTAATCTATTGAAATTAATTAACTGAATAAATGTTAAAAAAATTCAAATTGTTTCAATAAAAATTTAAGAGAACTTATCTAGGATAGTCTTAAAAAAGATTGTCACAAATATAGTCTCTAATTATCAAAATGACCAAATCTTTTCATTAAATAAATAAATATACATTTGTACTCCTAGAGTTAACTAATGTATATTTATTTATTTAATGAAGACCATCTTTCCTACGACTAAACGAATCCCATGAGTCATCTTGTAGATCAACCTTGCTCTGTCAAGAGATACATGTGTCTTGTGCGTAGAGGGAATCCAGTTGTAAGCAGCAATAATCACGAGGACTCCATAACATGGTGTGAGATCAGCTGTAGTAAGATTTTCCCACTCCTTCCGAGTCCCATTAGTAAGAAATTCAGCTAGCTCTGTGACTGCAAGATGTGACCCAGCACTTGATTTAAGTTGCACATACAACTCTTCTAGATTTTACGATCTGGTGCACCAGATTGTCTTTTTATTGCTAGCTTTCATTTTGTTGTGCCTTCATCAACTCTGCAGTTTTTCAACCTTTATTCACGCGCTGTGAAGCCCCCCCATGGTATTATTGTTCATACCTAGACTCTCTTTGGAGATTGGTTTCTTTTGGATATACTTTTTTTTAAACACTGCATCCCTTATTTCTTTGGGGTAATAGGGGCCACAGATTGACGCAAAACCTGTACCTTACAGAGTTGACGGCACACCAAGCAGCTCTTTTCCACAGCGTTCTGAGGCTCCAAGCATAATCTGAATCGTATGTACATTCTGAACCAGTACCTGCACTAATCTCTGCACAACTTGGCTCAAAGATCAATATTACACACTCCAATTGCATTTCTTAGTTTGATAAAACGAGTAAATTCAAGAGATTTAGTTAATATATCAGCCAATTGCAAGTCAGTAACTACGTGTTCGATTACTACCTGATTGTCTTCAACTAATTCTATGATGAAGTGGCGTCTGATGTCAATGTGCTTCTTCCTTGTATGTTGGACCGAATTCTTTGAGATATCAACAGCACTTTTGTTGTCACAGTATACCAGAAAGGGACCAGAGCACATTCCATAATCAGCCGACATTTGTTTCATCCAAAGAAGTTGAGAGCAACAGCTACCCATGACAATATATTCAGCTTCTGCCGTAGAAAGTGATACAAAATTTTGTTTCTTACTCAACCACAAGATGAGATTGTTTCCGAGAAAGAAACATCCTCCACTAGTACTCTTCCTATTATCAACACATCCTGGCCAGTCAGCGTCACAATAACCAACCAATTTTTCATTGGAATTCTTCGAGTAATATACTCCTAGGTTCTCAGTTCCTTGACATACTTGATGATATTCTTAACTGCATTTAAGTGTGATACGTTAGGTTTAGCTTGATATCTGGCACACACCCAAACACTGAATGAGAGATCTAGTTGGCTAGCAGTTAGATACAGCAGACTTCCAATCATCCCTCGATAATGCTTCCCATGAACATCTTCTCCAGTTTCATCTCGAGTAAGCTTCAATGAAGTACTCATTGGTGTTTTGGATACTTTTCTGTTTTCCATATCAAATCGCTTCACCAAGCTGTGTGCATAAGCACTCTGAGAGATGAATACACCTTTATTTGTCTGAGTAACTTGAAGCCCAAGAAAGTACTTCAACTCGCCACACATGTTCATCTCAAACTCTTGAGTCATGAGTCTTTCTTTGTTACGTACCACTTCTCCAGCTCATCAGTCTTGTTCTTAAAGATCCATTTTGTACCTACTACGTTCACCCCATCAAGACATGCTACCAGTTCCCACACATCATTTCTGGTAAACTGCTCGTGTTCTTCTTCCATAGCCACAATCCAGTATTCATCACCAAGTGCTTCAACATGTGTCTTAGGTTCAATGGATGATATAAAACACGCGAGCTGTACCATTTCCCTGAAGTTAATGATTTTTCCTCGTGTCTTTCTTCCTTCATCAATACCTCCTATTACATCAGATGCTGAGTGCTTTCAATGAACTTGCTGACCTACCTCCTAAGATACAGTTTCTTTAGTCGGGCCTTCTTCAAGTGATCCTTCGCTCTTACTGGTTGTTGTATCTTCATCATCTTCATTTGATTATACTTGTACAAAGTTTTCTACTGTTAGATCGTCGAGGACAGCGTTCACTGACTCCACAATCACCTCAGACCGCTTGTTGTAGACCCAATATGCTAAGCTAGACCGTGCATAACCCAAGAAGAATCCTTCATCGCTCCGTGAGTCAAACTTCCCAAGATAGTCCTTGTCATTTAGAATATAGCACTGCTTTCCTTCAAGGCTCGCAGTTTGCATCAGACCGTTGAGATCCATGTGTACTAGATCCAATGGTGTTATTGCTTGTACATCAGGTACCTTCTTGTGTTGCACTTTCACTTGTTTCCCTTGATTACATGCACCACATACTATAGTCTCATCAGCCTTGATTTTTGGTACTCCACGGACCATGTCATTGTGCAGTAGGTTCTTCAAGTTTCTGACATTCATATGACCCAACCTTTGATTCCAAAAGTCAATATTTCCCTGTGCTGATAGACATTTGACCTTCTTTTCCCAAATGTAGCAATTACTGCCAGATCGGATCCCTTGTAGTACAGACATTCCATACTGATTGATAGCTCTGCAATCTACAGCGGAGAATAACACTATGAGTCCTTCATCGCATAGTTGGCTCACACTTATCACATTCGCCATCAGCCCTTTAACAAAATAGACGTTTCCTAGTCTCGGTGACTCAGTGCTGCATGTAGTACCTTTGCCTTGAATTAGTCCATGACCTCCATCTCTGAAGGTAACTTTTCCTCCTTTCACTTTAGAGATCTCGTCTAGATGCTTAGCATTTAATGTCAGATGTCTGGAGCACCCACTGTCAAAATACCGTCGCTCATCTGAATCAGAATCTGATGAGACCCTCGCCATGTTACACTGGGAGTCACTTCTTGAACCAGTTGCTGTGTATGAGTATAGATATGTCTTTCTTATCCATCCTTGAGATGTGTTACCAATTCTCCATACCTTACGTTGTCTACAAACTTTCCTAACCTTCTCAGGATATTTGTGACAACATCTCCTGTAATGTCCGGCCTTCCCACAGTAGAAGCATACCAAGGATTGATTTGATGCACTTTGTATCCTACTTCCTTCAACATGAGAATATCTTTCTGATACAAAACATGTAGTACTCATTGCATCTTTCTGTATGCTTTCTTTCGCTAGCTCAGCTTCTTTACGCAACTCATCATGTAGCTTAGCAACTGCACTTTCCAGCTGAGCTTTCTCCCTGATTAGTGTATGATTCTCTGCACTTAGCTTAACCAACGCCTCACGAACCTGCTTGTACCTTTCCTCTAATTGAGTGTCTACCTCTGCAGCATCACTCTCTGACTCTGTATCACATTCCACTATTCCAAGAAACGCCACAAAGTTGTTCACCGCGTCTTCACTCTTGCTGTCTCATTCGCTGTCATTGATCCCTATCATGGACTTCTCTTGCTTTCTTTTTCCATCTGATTCACACTCAGCTTGAGTGTGACCATATCCTTTGCATGCGTGACACTGAAAATCCCTTCTCTTCACGGTTGGACATTCAGTCCTGAAGAGACCAATTCCCTTGCACTCGTAGCATTTGGCCTCATACTTCATCAAATGACATCTCATCTGTGTTCATGGAAACACTCAACGCTGCTTTATAAGGCATAAAATTAGCTGGTAAGCACCTGAGGAACTTCTTCACCAGTTTCTTTTCCTTGTACTTTTTTCAAAGAGTGAGTGCTTCTTGTGCCAGTGAGCTAAGTTTCGAACTGAAGTCGCCAATTGATTCATCCTCTTCCATCTTTAGTTCTTCAAATCGGGGTGCAAGCATATCCTTTCTTGAACTTTGAACTTTTAACGTTCCTTTAAAGTGCCTATGCAGAATGTCCCATGCATCTTTTGCTGCTTTACACCCCTGAATCAGCTCAAATTGTTTGCTTGTTACATTGCAGTGAATAACCGTTAGAGCTCTAACATTGAACTTTGCCATCTTGTTTTCCTCATCTGTCCAAAGCTCTTCGCTTTTGGGCACTTCTTTCCCATCATCACCCATTGCAACCGGTAAAGTCCATCCAGATTCCACAGCTTTCCAAGCAAGTGGGTCTATACCCTTGATGGTAGCCTTTATGCGTGCTTTCCAGAATCCATAGTTTCCTACTTCCAGAATCATCTTTGAATCCTTCACCAACTCTTGATAGCTCTCCATCATGATCCTACATGTTTAAATCAAAGTACAGATACCCACTCTGATACTAATTCTTAATGTAAGATAAGTGAGATACACAAACTAGAACACACAATAACCCAGGGATAAGTAATTCCAAGAAATTCGACTAGATTGATCCTTTTAAAAGTACATACAAGTTCTTTCTAAAAGCAATCTTTCAACCAAGCTCAAGACAACCCTTGACTTATTGACAAGCCTATACACGTTCACAGACCTATGATAGTTTCTGAACAACTTAACCTCCTAACCCCTATATGCTTTGTTTCTCCTTCTCCGGACATACAAAACCTTTATTACTAAAAGCTCTCCCTGTGTATTAGTCGGCAACACCATGCCAAGAACCACTTTTATAATCGCAGAGGAAATCCTAGACCTAGAGTTTTATCTAACGGAAATTTTCCATTTCTTCTAATTCAGCGAATAAGCCAATCTTCATTTTCTCTTTGAATTAATTGTTTCTTGTTCAAGTTTTTTCTTTTATCAGACTCTTCATTAAATTTTCCTATTAATGACTTCGTCGCCTATCTTGGTTTCTTTCTTTGAGCTAAACGAACACATATAACAACTATCAATTTTTAAAAAGTTAACTACATAGACAAACAAACTTTGGTAAAAAACATGGAAAACACTCAATTTCCCTATCAGTGTAGCATTCTGCTTCATCAGAGAGGTTACTGAACCTCACTTCCAGCGCTGGAAACTCTGCACCAACCCTACAGTTACATGTATTACAACTGATTTAAAAGGTTATGGCAAAGACGCTATAGTAAGGAACATAAACAGATACGATAACATACTTAGACATCGATTATCTTCCTTATAATTCTAGTTTCTAACGTAAAAGATTGAGAGAAGAGAAACTCAGATGCGGGTATGAGATGTTGGAATCTCTCTCTAGCCTCAAATATTTTCGGTCTGGCAACGCTTGAGGTTTTGATGTAAGGAGTAAAGAAGAGGAGACTGAGAGATATGGGATATAAAGAGATTAGTCGTAACGTGATACTGATTGCAACGGTTCAGAGAGTAACAATTACTCGTCAAAAAACAATTACTCGTCATAGGGTGGGAGACTCATTGGACTAATGTATATTGTTATGGGCTGTTGAGTTTCTTAAAAGACTATTAGACTTTGACCCGCACGACCGTGCGGGTTTTATTTTTCTTTTTTATTTTTTTATTTTTGTCTTTTCATGATGTATTTTCCAAAGTTAATTAGTTGTAATATGTTGAATTATTTTTGGTGGCTGTTAAAATTTTATTTCTGTCATATAAACAAATTAAACATCAGAGAAGTACATCTGCAGTGTTTATTTTTACTTTTTTTATAAATACATATTTATTTTTTAATTGATAGTATATATTTTAAAATTTACTCGTTTAAATAATTATTTAATATGATATTTTTAAATACAATAATTTTATATTTTATAGAAGTTATTTTATTTTATCTTGTAAACCATCAATTGTATTATTTCTATTTTGAGAATATGATCCCTATATTTGTAAAATATATTTTTATAATTTTAGAAATCAAAATTTTGTGATAATTTATAATTAAATTATTTTATATATTATTTAAAATATGTGGAGCTATATATTTTATACTTTTCAACATTTAAACATATTTTATATTAATCTCTATATTATATAAATGATTTTTTTATGATTTTTATTTTAGTTATGATTATTATGTTGAGTAACTATTTATAGCTAGGTTTATTAATTAATTATTTATTTCCAAACACACATATATAAAAAAAAGACAAAGGATACTAAAATGTAGGTTTATTGATTATTGTTTCCATAATTTTTTAGTTAGAATTTAATTTTGGAAATGTATTAATTAAATATAAAAAACAAAGAATCCTAAAAGATAGGTTAATTAATAACTTCATTGGCATGATTTTGTAAATAAGTTGAAAAATGAAGGAGTAGTTTCTATGGGTACTTCTGTTTTAATAAAATAGATACGTGATTAACAATTTTTCTTGGCCGACGATATTAACAATTTATTTGGGGTTTTATGGGTCTTAAATGATGGAAGTGAAGACGTGGACACTCTAGTTAGAGAGGCAAAAGTGCCTCATTAAATATATATATATATATATATATATATATATATATATATATAAATATATTATATATATATGTATGATTTGATTGTGTTCTTCAAAAGAGAACTGTATTATACAATTTTTAAGGTTTTTAAGAATTTTGGTGTGTAGAGGTTATATGTTAGCTACTTGTTATATTTTAAATACGATTATATTTTTTGGAACCAAAAAAATACCTAACTAACAGTAAAGATGATGAAGACATATATACTATAATACTTTCTAATTTATTTTAAGCCTTTAATAGTCTTATAAAATTTAGCTGATTTCTTTGAAAATATGATTTCTGAATAGTATTCTAATTTTTTTAGTATGAATTATATAAATAAGGAGGAAATTCATTTATATATATAATTGAATTTGAGAAGGGATCATATCGAAAAGTTACATTAAGAATTAACAAAACCTCCGAACTCGTAAAAGGAAAATGAGTTAATTTTATTTTGAGAAAGCAAAAAGAAAATGATTTAATTGCTTAGACAGTTTACATATATGGAACTAAGTTCCTACAGGTTGAAATAAAGCTCTAAACTTTTATAAATGACTGTTTGATGTTTGTAACATATAGTTCAAGTGATTGCTATGTTTATCATATGTTATACAAATTAATTTAAAATATTTTATTTCACAAATTTTTTATAATTTTATTATTTGTTCATGTCATATTTTGATATTTTCAAATCCAACCAAAAAGGTTAGGAGCGAAATAATTAATAGTTTTTCTTCAATATTTGTGTACTATAAATAAAATTCAACAGTTAGTTTAATGACAGAACCAACAACTGGAAATCATTTATTTTTGATTGAAGACATTTTTTTATTATTTAATTGATCTAAAAAATATTTATTTTGAATTTTTATATCTTTAAATTACACAACTAATAATTAACGATTTACATCTTTTAGTCAATTGAACCAATGTTTTGACAAGTATATAAAAGTAATATATTAAGTGAGATTTGATAAAACCAAAAAATATTTTTTTGGCTATAATACAAAAACCTTTACACTTTGAATTATTTATGATTTTCTTATATATTCCCTCTGTTACAGAATATTTGTTATTCTAGACTTAGCTTTTTGTCATAAATTAACTGTCGTTTCAGAGTTTCGAGGTAAATTTTATTAGTTTTATATAATATTCTATTTGTATATTGGTTGAAAAGTGGTTAGGTGTATATGTAATTATATTTTTATTTTGAAAATATGTAAAATTAAATGTTTATTTAATCTGTCTGTAAAAACTTAAAATGACAACTAAAATAAAACGGAGGGAGTATGTTGTTATTTTCTGTAATCAAATCATTGTTATTTTCTGTAATCAAATCACATAGGGGTTTAGGTTTACCCTTGATAGACCAAGGTTTTCAAACCAATCACACAACGCGAAATGTCTAAGTAGCATTTCAACAGGCAAGGTATCGTAAGTTTCTTGCCTTCTAGAAAAAATGGGGTTGCCTTATGTAGGCTAAATTTTTTTTTTTTTTTGTTTACGTAGGCTAAATTTTTTATTGTCTTCGTATTGCGCTCCTTCCTTCAAATATTTGACATAAATTTCGTTTGTTTTGCTTCATAAAATATTCTTGTAGATTTTGATCTTTTTCTTATATATTTCAAAAATAATGAACAGCCAGCGATATAGAATTTAAAACAATATAAATTTAAAGTTGTTTAATGGAACAAAAAGCAATTTTCACTATAAACAAAGTCGTAGTCATCATTTCTATTGTATCTACCATTAATTTCTCTCCCTGGCTCATCTTGTGTGTGTGGAAGGATTCTCCAGCATCTCATCATAATCTCTGCAATGGGCTTCGGCTAGGGATACATCCATGATGTTACTTCTACTGTTCGACTTCCACTCCTGTAGGAAGGTAAGTACTGTGACATTTAACCAACACTGATATATGTGTTTTAGGCATGTCCCTCGAAGGGGACTGGCGGAAATATAGTTGCTTCCTTCGTCTTGCTCCAAAATCAAAATCCAAAAACCAATTCAATCCCCAAACAACATGTTTCAATATTACAGTCACAAATAAAGAGATTGAAACCTAATCAAACTTTAATGTAAGAGTTTTGTTTCTTTGTTACCTCTGAAGCCACGCATCCAAGAGTACCAGTTTCTTCAGTCGTGTCATTTGGATTCTGAGCTTCAATCCTAGCCACTCTTGTTGGTGTCAAAAACCGTAATCTCGAAATCAACGTCTACAATAACTTCTGTAAAAGATGGAATCATTACTTTCCGCAAAAATGGTTTTATAAAACTCGAGAAATCGTTTTATAAAAATCGAAGAATCACTTGATAAAACTCGAGAAATCGTTTTATAAAACACGAGAAATCGTTTTATAAAACTCGAGAAATCGTTTTATAAAACTCGAGAAATCGTTTTATAAAACTCGAAGAATCATTTTATAAAACTCGAGAAATCGTTTTATAAAACTCGAGAAATCGTTTTATAAAACTCGAGAAATCGTTTTATAAAACTCGAAGAATCCTTTTATAAAAGAAATTTCCGAACAAAGGAAATCCGCGAAAAACTCGGAGATCGTTATCTCGGAAAAATGAAACAAACGTCGATGACACGATCGTCCGAGATAAGCACGAAACCGCCGTAAACCGCGAACTAGCCTCGTCCCGACTAGTTCGCCCAACGGCGAACTAAGCCGGCTGGCTTAGTTCGCCGTTGGGCAAACTAGTCTCGTCCCAACCAGTTCGCCCACAGCGAACTAAGCCAGCTGGCTTAGTTCGCCGTTGGGTGAACTAGAGGCTTCCCGGACAGTTCGCCAACCGGCGAGCAGGACCGGTCCGACTCGGTTCGCCGTACGTTGAGCCGACCATCCCGAGCCTTGATCTCCCGTATCCCCGATTCAATGCTTACGTCCTTCGACACGGTCGTGTTCCGAACCACGGTCAAAATGTCTCTCGTTTCGTCTCGATCCGACCTATCATTCAAGTTTTACGATAAAAACCGTAAAACTTTGTTTTCTCGAAAAGAACTCGAGGAAATCGTATAAAACAGCAACGGTTAAACGAGACACCGAACATTGCCTAAACTATGTGATTTATTCGAGATTTTTCGTTAAAATTATAAAAACGTGTTTTTAATAAAAACATCGAGTAAATCGTAAAAAACGGGAACGACTAACCGAGAACGATCGTAGCTAAACTTTACGATTAACTCGGGGAATTTACTAAAAAGGGCATCGGATCAGGAAACGATCTCATACAAGGTCGAAAAATGGATTTATCGCAAGACGGCCCACAAGGTCCTAAAACGCGATAAAAGCCCATCTCGCGATCTTAACGAAATCTATCCTGAAGATACGATAACGTTTTGACGATTTACTCGCAGAAGGAAGATCAATTTCAAGTTTGAAGATAAATGGCAAGTTTGAAGATAAATAGAAGATTTCCGCGGGAAAAAAGGAAGGATCGAGATATATGGAAGATTCCCGATATATTCGAATCCGGGCAAAATGGAAAGACTGAACCGCCTGGAAGAGGAGTATATAAGTGTGGGAACCAAAATCCACACTGTCGATTTTCCGTCAAATATGGAAACTTAGGATGGAACCCTAATTTTCCCGAGGTCCTGGATCTCTGCGGAAATCACTAAAACAAACGAATTTAACAGGATATGGATGAACAATGAAGAACAGAGAATAAAGAACTTGTATGAAAGCTTTTATTAAATAAGAAATCGACAACTGTTACAAGAAGAATTGAAGAACGTAGACGTCGAAACGTTCTAAGGATCTGGATTGCTAGTCTAAACGCTAAGTCCTAAATTCCTAAGCTAACAGCCGTCTTTTTAGGTCTGATTTTCGTCCCCCTCATCTTCCCTATGCTTCTGGCTTATATACTCCTTTCCCAAGCGACTCAATCTTTCCATTTTTTCCGGATTCGAGTTTATCGGGAAACTTCCTTTTATCTCCATCCTTCCTTTCTTCCCGCGGAAATCTTCTATTTATCTTCAAACTTGTCTTTTATTTTCCTTCTGCGAATAAACCGTCAAAACGTTATTGTATCTTCGGATTTGATTTTGTTAATATCGCGAGATGGGTTTTTATCGTGTTTTAGGACCTTTCGGGCCGTTTTACGATAAAAACCGTTTTACGATTTTATACGAGATCGTTTCCCGATCCGATGCCATTTTTTTACGATTTTCTCGACGTTTTTATTAAAAACGCGTTTTTTATGATCTTATCGAAAAATCTCGGATAAATCGTATAGTTTAGGCGATGTTCGGTGTCTTGCTTAACCGTTACCGTTTTTATATGATTTCTTCGAGTTCTTTCGAGAAAGCGGAGTTTTACAGTTTTTATCGTAAAATTCGAACGATAAGTCGGATCGAGACGAAACGAGAGACATTTCGGCCGTGGTTCAGAATGCGACCATGTCGAAGGGCGTAAGTTTCGAATCGGGGATGCGGGAGATCGAGGCTCGGGATGATCGGTTCAGCGTACGGAGAATCGGGTCGGTCCGGTCCAGCTGTACGAGGAGTTTCTAGTTCGCTTGCTGGCGAACTAAGCCAGCTCGGCTTAGTTTGCCCCGGAGGTTGTTGTCGAGGGTGAAGGTAATGCGATGGATGAGGATGAGGCTCCGTGTGCGGAGAATGTTTGAAGTTGTAGTCTCTTACGAGACTTTTTTTTTTTAAATTAGGTTTTTATGTATTTGGCCGAGTGCGGCTTTTGTACTTGTTCGGGACTGGCCTTTTATGGCTTTGAATCCCTTGTTGCTTCGGCAACTTTTTATTTGCTTAGACGAAGAGACATGCCTTTAGGATCTCGATACATGCCTTGAGACGTTAGCGACCAGTGTGCTGGGTTTAGGGCAAGACCTAGGTTTACTTTCGGATTGGGGCTATGCGATGACTAGTCGGCTTTCGTTTTGCCCGTTGCGATTTTAACCTGATTCCATACCGATTTAGAATCCGCGATAGGTTCTCGGCTTATACGATTCGTCTGGTTGGAACCGAGCATCTCACCGGGAACAATTTCTAAGTTGCCCGGAAGTGCTGACCAAAAGTTTGGATTTATTTTATAGCGCTATTACCCTTGTGTCGGGTGTTTGAGAGCTATCTCTGCGAGATAACTTAAGTTTGTTTAAGACTGTTGCGAGTTCGTTGTGATCAGCAACAAACTGTTTTTTTTTTAAGTGATAGATGTTTACGTAGTTTGGGCCTTCGAGAAGGATACGTGCGTTAAGCAGTTTTGCGTAATTTTATAGTCGCGGACGGACAGTTTATTGTTTTTGAAGAGGAACGTTTTTCCGAACATTGGCGACGTCTCGCTATATTCAGAATTTTGTTTTTTCTTTCGATGCGTTTGCTGAAAAAGTTTGAGAAATTTCGAGTTTTGAAATTTCGGGAATATACGAGTATACGTATACTCGCCTACTCCCCCCCCCTTTTGAACGAGGGGGGGGGGCAGCTGGTCCTGTCTTGCGACAAGATGCCTACGTACCCTTTCAAGGGGATCAAGCCGTCTCATAGTTCAGTGTTCTGCGGGCGTGCCGCTTAGTGATAGTATTTTTTGAGGTGCATCGCGTTCCAGGATCTGGGAATTTTGATACCCTGCATGTTCGCGATTTCGTATGCTCCGGGTCGGACTACTTTTATGACCTTGTATGGTCCTTCCCAGTTTGCTCCCAATTTACCGGCGTTTCGTTCTGCGGTGTTCTGGAAGACTTTTCGTAATTTCGCCTTCGTGAAATCTGCGGTTCCGTACGTTTGCGTTATAGTACCTTGCGGCCGCTTGCTGGTAATTTTGAATTCGAACGAGTGCCTGATCCCGCCGTTCGTTAATCAGGTCGAGTTCGTCGAGAAGCATTAAGTTGTTTGCCTCTTCTCTTTCTGGGAGCAGCCTTCTGCGTACTCCTGGAAATTCGACTTCCGCGGGAATCATGCATTCCGTTCCGTCTACGAGAGCAAAAGGGAGTTTCGCCTGTTGCTCGCCTCGGGGTTGTGCGGTGTGACCATAAAACTCCCTCGAGTTCTTCGGCCCACTTTCCCTTTTTGGCATCAAGGCGCTTTTTGAGACCGTCGAGGATAGTTTTGTTAATAGTCTTGGCTTGTCCGTTGCCTTGAGGATATCTTGGAGTCGATTTTGTCAATCGTATTTTCCATTTTTCGCAAAAAGCTACGAATCTAGTCGAGATAAATTGGGATCCATTATCCGTCACGATTTCGTAAGGTACTCCATGTCTACAGACTATGTTTCTCCATACGAAACTTTCTACCTGGGCGTCTTTGATGCTTGCGTAAGAGTCGGCTTCGACCCATTTAGAGAAGAAGTCGGTCAGGACCAGAAAGAAGCGTTTTTGTTTTGATGTGTGCATTGGCCCGACTATATCCATCGACCACCGCATGAACGGATACGGTGCCGAGATGGATGAAAGTACTTCAGCGGGCTGGTGAATAGTCGGAGCGTGCCGCTGGCATTTCTCGCATTTTCGCGAAAAATCTTCGCAATCTTTTACCATCGTTGGCCAGAAATATCCGTGGCGTTTGATCTTTATCACGAGAGATCTCCCGCCGGAGTGGTTTCCGCAGGATCCGGAGTGCACTTCCTGCATTACCCGCCGTGCTTTCTCCCCTTGCACGCAAGTCATCAGTGGTCCGTAGAATCTCCATTTGTAAAGTTCTCCGTCCATTACGACATACCGTGCGGCCTGAGTTTTTATTTTTCGGGCCGCCCACTTTTCTGGTGGAAGTTCTCCGTTGGTTATGTATGCGAGAATTGCTTCCATCCACGGACGATCGAATCCATAATCGGATTGATCCTTGGCTGGATGGTTCTCCTCCATATCGTCCTCTGGTTCATTGATCAGGTTTACGACTATGGGCGGTCCGATGCTAGGGTGTTCGATGAATTCAACGGGAATTACCCTGCTCATACCAGGATCCGAGCTGGATGCTAGGGCGGCCAAGGCGTCTGCCTGGGCGTTCTCTGCTCGAGGAATTCTAGTCAGGGCGAATTGATCGAACTTCTGAGTTAGATCTTTTACCAAGATCAGATACGCTTCCATTCTCTCGTCCCTTGCTTCGTATTCTCCGCTGAATTGACTAGCCACTAGCTGGGAGTCGCAGTATGCGTGAAGATTACGAATCTTCAGCCCGTGAGCTAATCGTAGTCCTGCGATCAAGGCCTCATACTCGACTTCGTTGTTCGAAGCATGGAAAATTAATCGGAATGACTGTTCCAATACTTCTCCCGTCGGGGATGCAAGTCGGATGCCGATTCCAGAGCATTGTTTGGACGAGGATCTGTCAACGTATAAGATCCAGGTTGAGTTCAGCTCTTGGTTGGACGTGCTTCCCGTTGGGAGTTCCACTATGAAGATTGCGAGTACTTGCAATATCGTACTCGCTTAACTCGATCGCCCATTTTGCTAATCTTCCCGATTGGCTGGGACTATGCAAAATGGTGTGGAGAGGGAATAAGGTGGGCACGATGATAGTGTGAGATTGGAAATATGGCCTTAACTTTCTTGCCGACATGACTACAGCCAACGCCAACTTCTCCATCATCGGATATCGCGTCTCTGCGTCCAATAAGGTTTTACTTACGTAGAAGATCGGTTTTTGTTCACCGCGTTCCTCCCGAGTAAGGACGCCACTCACGGCGGTTGCTGATACCGCGATATAGAGGAATAATGGTTCTCCTTCTACGGGCTTCGCGAGTACCGGCGGGGTAGCTAGGTAATGTTTCAGCTGTTGGAAAGCTTTCTCGCATTCTTCTGACCATTCGAACTTTTTGTTTCCCTTCAATGTTTCGTAGAAAGGTAGACATTTGTCCGTTGATCGCGAGATAAAACGGTTAAGTGCTGCGACCCTGCCGGTCAGTCTTTGTACTTCGCGTTTCGTCCTGGGGGAGACCATCTTTATTAGCGCCATGATTTTTTTCGGGTTAACCTTGATCCCGCGGTAAGTGACGAGGTACCCTAGAAATTCTCTGGATACGACGGCAAACCGACACTTCGCCGGGTTCAACTTCATGTTATGAAGATTGAGCCTTTCGAAAAATTCTTGGAGGTGTACGACGTGGTCTTGCTCTTCGAGGGATTTCACGAGCATATCGTCGATGTACACTTCCATTGTTTTTCCGAGTTGCTCGGAGAACATTCGATTGACAAGTCGTTGGTAAGTCGCGCCGGCGTTCTTTAGACCGAAAGGCATCACTTTATAGCAATAGGTTCTCCGGTCAGCTATAAATGGGGTTTTCTCCCGATCGTCAGGATTCATCATGATCTGATTGTATCCTGAGAAGGCGTCCATGAAGGATAAGAGTTTGTTACCTGCAGTTGCCTCGACTAAGCGATCGATATGCGGCAGCGGATAACTATCCTTCAGACATGCTTTATTGAGATCGGTAAAATAGACGCAAACTCGCCACTTTCCGTTCTTTTCTTTACGACAACGGGATTGGCGAGCCAGTCGGGATATCGAACTTCCGTGATCGATTATACTTTGAGGAGTCTATCGACTTCGCTGTTGACCGCTTCGGCGCGTTCTGGCCCCAGTTTTCGTCTTTTTTGTTTGACGGGTTTGGATGTTGGGTCAACGTTAAGTTCGTGACATGTGATGTTTATATCGAACCCCGGCATATCTTCCGCAGTCCAAGCGAACGTGTTCGAGTTTTGTTTCAGACATGTCAAGAGTTCGGCTTTTAGGGTCTCGCTCAGGTTCGAACCGATTTCGACGTAGCGTTCTGGAAAATTCTCGTCGATGCATACTGAGATGACGAGTTCGCAGGTTGGCTCGCGTTTGCCTTCCAAAGCCTCGGCCGCTCGCAACTGCCAGAAGAGTTCCGTTTTATCTTGCTCTGGGGCGTTGTCGAGGGACGTCTACTTCTTTTTCTTTTTGGAGGAGATATCGACCGGCGGATTTTTTCGTTTTAAATCTGCGGCATAGAAAACTTGCGAGGTCCTCCGATTTCCCCATATAGTCTCGATCCCGAATGGAGTCGGAAACTTGAGACACATATGGTACGTCGACGGAATCGCTTGCATCAAATTTAACCACGGTGTCCCTACGATTGCGTTGTAAGACATAGCTCGGTCCACGACTTCGAATTCGACGTTTTTCACTATGCTCCCGGCGCGAACCGGCAGGTTGATCGTTCCGAGGGTCATGGTGATTTCTCCCGAGAATCCTACTAGCGGGCGTACGTTTTCCACGATTTCAGACAGATCGATTTCCATTCTCTCGAGAGTATTTTTGAAGATGATATCAGCCGAGCTTCCGGTATCGACTAATATCCTCGCGACATCCATATTCTGGATCGTCAGCTCAATAACGAGAAGATCGTTGAGAGGTTTGATCGAATCAATCGTTGCTCTTTTCTCGAACGAGATGACGTCGCCGTTCAGATTAGGCATGTCATTTCTCGTTCGTTTTAGCGACTATTGTGTAAGAGAATCCGACCCCCCCCCCTCCTTCTAGCGCCAAACTGTGGGAACCGAAATCCACACCGTCGATTTTCCGTCAAATATGGAAACTTAGGATGGAACCCTAATATTCCCGAGGTCCTGGATCTCTGCGGAAATCACTAAAACAAACGAATTTAACAGGATATGGATGAACAATGAAGAACAGAGAATAAAGAACTTGTATGAAAGCTTTTATTAAATAAGAAATTGACAACTGGTACAAGAAGAATTGAAGAACTTAGACGTCGAAACGTTCTAAGGATCTGGATTGCTAGTCTAAACGCTAAGTCCTAAATTCCTAAGCTAACAGCCGTCTTTTTAGGTCTGATTTTCGTCCCCATCCTCTTCCCTATGCTTCTGGCTTATATACTCCTTTCGCAAGTGACTCAATCTTTCCATTTTGTCCGGATTCGAGTTTATCGGGAAACTTCCTTTTATCTCCATCCTTCCTTTCTTCGCGCGGAAATCTTCTATTTATCTTCAAACTTGCCTTTTATTTTCCTTCTGCGAATAAACCGTCAAAACGTTATTGTATCTTCGGATTTGATTTCGTTAATATCGCGAGATGGGTTTTTATCGTGTTTTAGGACCTTTCGGGCCGTTTTACGATAAAAACCGTTTTACGATTTTATACGAGATCGTTTCCCGATCGATGCCACTTTTTACGATTTTCTCGACGTTTTTTTATTAAAAACGCGTTTTTTATGATCTTATCGAAAAATCTCGGATAAATCGTATATTTTGGGCGATGTTCGGTGTCTTGCTTAACCGTTACCGTTTTATACGATTTCTTCGATTTCTTTCGAGAAAGCGGAGTTTTACGGTTTTTATCGTAAAATTCGAACGATAAGTCGGATCGAGACGAAACGAGAGACATTTCGGGCGTGGTTCAGAATGCGACCATGTCGAAGGGCGTAAGTTTCAAATCGGGTATGCGGGAGATCGAGGCTCGGGATGATCGGTTCAGCGTACGGAGAATCGGGTCGGTCCGGTCCAGCTGTCCGAGGAGTTTCTAGTTCGCCTGCTGGCGAACTAGTCAGGGTGTTCAGTTCGACTGCTGGCGAACTAAGCCGAGCTTGCTTAGTTCGCCAGCAGGCGAACTATTCGAGAGGCTCCTAGTTCGCCTGCTGGCGAACTAAGCCGGGCCGGCTTAGTTCGCCAACAGGCGAACTACTCGAGGGACTCCTAGTTTGCCAGTAGGCGAACTAGTCGAGAGACTCTTAGTTCGCCTGCTGGCGAACTAAGCCGGGCCGGCTTAGTTCGCCAGCAGGCGAACTAGTGGAGAGGCTCTTAGTTCGCTTGCTGGCGAACTAAGCCAGCTCGGCTTAGTTCGCCAGCAGGCGAACTAGTCGTGACTAGTTCGCGTTTTACGGCGGTTTCGGTTTTTTGCGGTTTTGTAAAACGATTTCTCGAGTTTTATAAAACGATCTTCGAGTTTTATAAAACGATCTTCGAGTGTTATAAAACGGCTTCTCGAGTTTTATAAAACGATCTTCGAGTTTTATAAAACGGTCTTCGAGTTTTATAAAACGGCTTCTCGAGTTTTTATAAAACGGCTTCTCGAGTTTTATAAAACGATCTTCGAGTTTTATAAAACGATCTTCGAGTTTTATAAAATTGCTTCTCGAGTTTTATAAAACGGCTTCTCGAGTTTTATAAAACGATCTTCGAGTTTTATATAACGGCTTCTCGAGTTTTATAAAACGATCTTCGAGTTTTATAAAATGATCTTTGAGTTTTATAAAACGGCTTCTCGAGTTTTATAAAACGGCCTCTCGAGTTTTATAAAACAACTTCTCGAGTTTTATAAAACGGCTTCTTGAGTTTTATAAAACGATCTTCGAGTTTTATAAAACGATCCTCGAGTTTTATAAAACGATCTTCGAGTTTGATAAAACGATTCTCGAGTTTTATAAAACGATTCTCGAGTTTTATAAAACGATTTTTGCGGAAAGTAATGATTCCATTTTTACAGAAGTTATCGTAGACGTTGATTTCGAGATTACGGTTTTCGACACCAACAATAAGCAAGAGGCATAAGGCAAAAGAGGGGGACGAAAATCATACCTAAAAAAGGCGGCTGCTAGCTTAGGAATTTAAGACTTAGTGTTAAGACTAGCAATCCAGATCCTTAGAGCGTTTCAACGTCTAAGTTCTTCAATTCTCTTTTGTAACAGTTGTCGATCTCTTACTTAATAAAAGCTTTCACAAAAATTCTTTATTCTCTATTCTTCGTTGTTCATCCTTGTTCTGTTAATTTCGTTTGTTTTAGTGATTTCCGCAGAGATCCAGGACCTCGGGAAAATTAGGGTTTTCCTTAAGTTTCCATATTTAACGGAAAATCGACAGTGTGGATTTCGGTTCCCACAGTTTGGCGCTAGAAGGAGGGGGGGTCAGATTCTCTTACACAATAATCTCTGGAACGAACGAGAAAAGACATGCCTAATCTGAACGGCAACGTCATCTCATTCGAGAAAAGAGCAACGATCGATTCGATCAAACCTCTCAATGATCTTCTCGTTATCGAGCTGACGATCCAGAATATGGATGTCGCGAGGATATTAGTCGATACCGGAAGCTCGGCTGATATCATCTTCAAAAATACTCTCGAAAGAATGGAAATCGATCTGTTTGAAATCACGGAAAACATAAGCCCGCTAGTAGGACTCTCGAGAGAAATCACCATGACCCTCGGAACAATCAACCTGACGGTCCGCGCCGTGAGCATAGTGAAAAACGTCGTCGATCGACCCATGTCTTACAACACAATCGTAGGAACACCGTGGCTAAATTCGATGCAAGCAATTCCGTCAACGTACCATATGTATCTCAAGTTCCCGACTCCGTGCGGAATCGAGACCATATGGGGAAATTGGAGGACCTCGCAAGTTTGCTACGCCGCAGATTTAAAACGAAAAAATCTGCCGGACGACGTCTCTTCCAAAAAGAAAAAGAAGTCGACGGCCCTCGACAACGCCCCAGAGCAAGATAAAACGGAACTCTTCTGGCAGTTGCGAGCAGACGAGGCTTTGGAAGGTAAACGCGAGCCAACCTACGAACCCGTCATCTCAGTGTGCATCGACGAGATTTTTCTAGAACGCTGCGTCGAAATCGGTGCAAACCTGAGCGAGACCTTAAAAGTTGAACTCCTGACATGTCTGAAACAAAACTCGAACACGTTCGCTTGGACTGCTGAAGATATGCTGGGGATCGACATAAACATCACATGTCATGAGCTTAACGTTGACCCAACATCCAAACCCGTCAAACAAAAAAGACAAAAACTAGGGCCAGAACGCGCCAAAGCGGTTAACAGCGAAGTCGACAGACTCCTCAAAGTAGGATCGATCACGGAAGTTCGATATCCTGACTGGCTCGCCAATCCCGTCGTCGTAAAGAAAAAGAACGGAAAGTGGCTAGTTTGCGTCGATTTCACCGATCTCAATAAAGCATGTCCAAAAGATAGTTATCCGCTGCCGCACATCGATCGCTTAGTCGAGGCAACTGCAGGAAACAAACTCTTATCTTTCATGGACGCCTTCTCGGGGTACAATCAGATCATGATGAACCCTGACGATCGGGAAAAAACCACATTCATAGCCGATCGCGGAACTTACTGCTATAAACTGATGCCTTTTGGCCTGAAGAATGCTGGGGCGACTTATCAACGACTCGTCAATCGCATGTTCGCCGAATAGCTCGGAAAACCGATGGAAGTGTACATCGACGATATGCTTGTGAAATCACCCGAAGAGCGAGATCATGTCGCGCACCTCCGAGAATGTTACGAGAGGCTCAACCTTCACAACATGAAGTTGAACCCTGCGAAGTGTCGATTCGCTGTCGCATCCGGAGAATTTCTAGGGTATCTTGTCACTTACCACGGGATCGAGGCCAACCCGAAACAAATCACGGCACTGATAGAGATGGTTTCTCCCAGAACGAAACGCGAGGTACAAAGACTGACCGGCAGGGTCGCAGAACTTAACCGTTTCATCTCGCGATCAACGAACAAATGTCTACCTTTCTACGAAACGTTAAAGGGAAACAAAAAGTTCGAATGGTCCGAAGAATGCGAGAAAGCTTTCCAACAGTTGAAACATTACCTAGCTACCCCGCCAGTACTCGCGAAACCCGTAGAAGGAGAACCATTATTCCTCTATATCGCAGTATCAACAACCGCCGTGAGTGGCGTCCTAATCCGGGAAGAACACGGCGAACAAAAACCAATCTTCTATGTAAGTAAGACACTACTGGACGCGGAGACGCGATATCCGATGATGGAGAAATTGGCTTTGGCCGTAGTCGTGTTGGCGAGAAAACTGAGACCGTATTTCCAATCCACACCATCGTAGTGCCCACCTCGTTCCCCCTCCGCACCATTTTGCATAGTACTAGCCAATCGGGAAGATTAGCAAAATGGGCGATCGAGCTGAGCGAGTACGATATTGAATATCGCGCAAAGACTTGCGCAAAATCGCAAGTGCTCCCAATGGGAAGCACGTCCAACCAAGAGCCAAACTCGACTTGGATCTTATACGTTGACGGATCCTCATCCAAACAAGGCTCTGGGATCGGCATCCGACTCGCATCCCCAATGGGAGAAGTATTGGAACAGTCATTCCGATTAATTTTCCACGCCTCGAACAACAAAGCCGAGTATGAGGCCATGATCGCAGGACTACGATTAGCTCACGGACTGAAGATTCGTAATCTTCACGCGTACTGTGATTCCCAGCTAGTGGCTAGTCAGTTCAGCAGAGAATACGAAGCAAGGGATGAGAGAATGGAAGCGTATCTGATCTTCGTAAAAGATCTAACCCAGAAGTTCGATCAATTCTCCCTTGGCCGCCCTGGCATCCAGCTCAGATCCCGGTATGAGCAGGGTAATTCCCGTTGAATTCATAGAACACCCTAGCATCGGACCGCCCGTAGTCATAAACCTGATCAATGAACCAGAGGGTGATATGTCCGATTACGGATTCGATCGTCCGTGGATGGAAACAATTCTCGCATACATAACCAACAGAGAACTTCCACCGGAAAAATGGGCGGCCCGAAAAATAAAAACTCAGGCCTCACGGTATGTTGTAGTTGACGGAGAACTTTACACATGGAGATTCTCCGGACCACTGATGACTTGCGTGCAAGGGGAGAAAGCACAGCGTGTAATGCAGGAATTGCACTCCGGATCTTGTGGAAACCATTCCGGCGGAAGATCTCTCGCAATAAAAATCAAGCGCCACGGTTATTTCTGGCCAACGATGATAAAAGATTGCGAAGATTTTTCGCGGAAATGCGAGAAGTGCCAGCGGCACGCTCCGACTATTCACCAACCTGCCGAAGTTCTTTCATCTATCTCGGCACAGTATCCGTTCATGCGGTGGTCGATGGATATAGTCGGGCCAATGCATGCGTCAAAACAAAAACGCTTCCTTCTGGTTTTGACCGACTTCTTCTCTAAATGGGTCGAAGCCGACTCTTACGCAAGCATCAAAGATGCCCAAGTAGAAAGTTTCATATGGAGAAACATAGTTTGTAGACATGTAGTACCATACGAAATCGTAACGGATAACGGATCTCAATTTATCTCGACTAGATTCGAAGCTTTTTGCGAAAAATGGAAGATTCGATTGACCAAATCGACTCCAAGATATCCTCAAGGCAACAGATGTTGGGGTCAAAATCGGTACGACGGAATCAATAGCCAAAATTCCCCGCAAATGCGTAAACGCAACAGTTTTATGAATCTCGAGAATCATTTTATAAAACTAGAGAATCGTTTTATAAAACTCGAGAGATCGTTTTATAAAACTCGAAGATCGTTTTATAAAACTCGAAGATCGTTTTATAAAACTCGAGAGATCATTTTATAGAACTCGAGGATTGTTTTATAAAACTCGAAGATCGTTTTATAAAACTCGAGAGATCATTTTATAAAACTCGAGAATCGTTTTATGAAACTCGAGAGATTATTTTATAAAACTCGAAGATCGTTTTATAAAACTCGAGAGATCGTTTTATAAAACTCGAGAGATCGTTTTATAAAACTCGAAGATCGTTTTATAAAACTCGAGAGATCATTTTATAAAACTCGAGAGATCGTTTTATAAAACTCGAAGATCGTTTTATAAAACGCGAGAGATCGTTTTATAAAACTCAAGAAATCGTTTTATAAAACTCGAAGAATCATTTTATAAAACTCGAGAAATCGTTTTATAAAACTTGAGAAATCGTTTTATAAAACTCGAAGAATCCTTTTATAAAAGAAATTTCCGGACAAAGGAAATCCGCGAAAAACTCGGAAGATCGTTATCTCAGAAAAATGAAACAAACGTCGATTGTCCGAGATAAGCACGAAACCGCCGTAAACCGCGAACTAGTCTCTTTCCGGCTTAGTTCGCCGTTGAGCGAACTAGTCTCGAGCCGACCATCCCAAGCCTCGATCTCCAGCTGGCTTAGTTCGCCGTTGGGCGAACTAGAGGCTTCCCGGACAGTTCGCCAACCGGCGAGCTGGACCGGTCCGGCTCGGCTTCGGTTCACCGTACGTCGAGCCGACCATCCTGAGCCTCAATCTCCAGCATCCCCGATTCAATGCTTACGTCCTTCGACACGGTCGTGTTCCGAAACACGGTCGAAATGTCTCCCGTTTCGTCTCGATCCGACCTATCATTCGAGTTTTACGATAAAAACCGTAAAACTTTGTTTTCTCGAAAAGAACTTGAGGAAATCGTATAAAACAGCAACGGTTAAACGAGTCACCGAACATTGCCTAAACTATACGATTTATTCGAGATTTTTTGTTAAAATCATAAAAAACGCGTTTTTAATAAAAACGTCGAGCAAATCGTAAAAAAACGGGAACGACTAACCGAGAAACGATCGTAGCTAAACTTTACGATTAACTCGGGGAATTTTTTAAAAACGGCATCGGATCAGGAAACGATCTCGTACAAGGTTGAAAAACAGATTTATCGCAAGACGGCCCGGAAGGTCCTAAAACGCGATAAAAGCCCATCTCGCGATCTTAACGAAATCCAACCCAAAGATACGATAAAGTTTTGACGATTTACTCGCAGAAGGAAGATAAATGTCAAGTTTGAAGATAAATGGCAAGTTTGAAGATAAATAGAAGATTTCCGGTGGGAAAAAGGAAGGGTCGAGATATATGGAAGATTCCCGATATATTCGAATCCGGGCAAAATGGAAAGACTGAACCGCCTGGAAGAGGAGTATATAAGCAAGAGGCATAAGGCAAAAGAGGGGGACGAAAATCAGACCTAAAAAAGGCGGATGCTAGCTTAGGAATTTAAGACTTAGCGTTTAAACTAGCAATCCAGATCCTTAGAGCGTTTCAACGTCTAAGTTCTTCAATTCTCTTTTGTAACAGTTGTCGATCTCTTACTTAATAAAAGCTTTCACACAAATTCTTTATTCTCTATTCTTCGTTGTTCATCCTTGTTCTGTTAATTTCGTTTGTTTTAGTGATTTCTGCAGAGATCCAAGACCTCGGGAAAATTAGGGTTTTCCCTAAGTTTCCATATTTAACGGAAAATCGACAGTGTGTATTTCGGTTCCCACAACTCCAAAATCAGCAAGCCGTAGATTCTTCTGATAATCCAAAAGCATGTACTATGTTTTCACATAATGTTGAACGATTCTATCTGAATGCAAATAACTTAGCCTGTAAAATATCTATCACAATTGTATACCACAAAGATTCTTTTCTTTATTATCATGTTATCATGTTATCTTTGAACGAAGCATCGGTCGGATGGGGAAGTAGTCCCCAGTACAGGCGATGTATTTCAGTTCCTGAATCTAGGTACGTTACTCCTTTTATTCTTGTTACAGTTCCATTGTACTCATTTTTCCGATGATAATGACTAATGAAGATTGGAAAAAAAATGTTACAATGCAGGTTTGACAAAATACCAGAGCCACTCAATATAACTTGGGTTATTATTACTGATAAGATGCATACTTGTTACCTATCTCCTAGAACTCATTACTCGGTTTACATCGTGTTCAAGATAGAAAAGGGATGTCCTGGATTGGGACATTCACCTGTAAATACTAGTGTTGGGTTGGTTGGACAAGAATCTTTTCATAAGTTGATATATTTTGTTGGGCCTCTAAGTCCTGGTCCAGGGATAACGCTAGAAACGAGAGAAGTAACGAGACCAGAGGAGAGGGAAGATGGCTGGATGGAAGCTGAGCTTGGTGAGTTCTACAATGATTCTTGTTGTGATGATATTTCGTCAATGTTGAAAAATACAGCGTATCTTCGAAAAGTGGTTTGATCATTCAAGGAATCGAATTCCGCCCTACGAAGACCTGGTAAACTATTATATCATGTTTCTTGTGATGGAAGGCCAGTTTCTGATTCAATGATTTTCTAGTTTATGCTTTAGTTTCATATCTAAGCAAGTGAAAATATGTGTTGTAATGTTTGTATTGTTTGATATGTTCATTCTCAAATGAACAAACTTCAATAATGAAGTGATGTTTCTTCTAATCATGTACAATGTGTTTGTATAGCACTGTAATGGTGTTTCTTAAGTAAACCTTTCTAATAGTATTTTTACAGTTACATTCAAAAGATAAATAATTTTCTGACCTTTTCCGATAAAAAAATAATAATAATTTTCTTACCAAATATTAGCTATCAGAAATAAATTATACTTTCTCTTTACATTTTACTTAGTGTTTAAGTTAATGCAAACATTTTGTAATTTATATTGATTGCATACAAAATATCACTAAATTAACTAATTCAACCAGAAATATATAATGTATTAATATGTAACTGGTCACAACTTTCGGAACAACATATTTATTTAGCTAAAATAAACATCACTTATTTTACAACAACAAAAAATGATCTTAAACACCAAATAAACTGAAATAGAAAGAATATTCTTTTAAATATTAAAAAGAGCTAAATGATTGGTTGTCAGCCCTTCGTGAAAATTGTGTTCGTTTAATTAAAATTTAATCTTTATTTATATATTATATGTTAGTATCTCATTATTCTTGTTAGCTATTGGAACCCAACATGAGATCTCCAACATGTTCTCTCATAAATGCTTCATTCTTTTAGGATGATATTCCGACATTTTTATGTTTGAAAAATTGGTGCAGCAGTCTGTGAACGTCTCCATGGCCTTTGGTGGAATAAATAAGATGATCTTTGATCCACTTTGGGAGCTTTCTGGATGGATGAGATGCTCTTTTGGAAGGATCATTGGCGTAGCGTGCATCTACCAGTAAAATGGCTGAATAATACTTTGCGTGCCTGATTGCCCTACCTGAAAAGCAAACATGCAACAACATTTTGTTGTCAGTCTACTCATAAGATATTTGGAACCACAAACTCACCGATTGATTGGTTAACTGCTTTCATACACAGATTCTCATAGTACTGTCTCCCTCTCCGTCTACAACTCTTCAATACTTCAAACCCTGCTTGAACATCTCCACTGTAGTACGAGTCATCAACCAAAGTCAGACAAGGTTTTGACGATTCCGAATCTCCAAGACCTTCTATATGCTTTATTCTCTCTAACAGCTCAATGTCAGAGGTGTAATTTCGTATGGATACCACAATAGAACAAGAACAACTTGAGCAATTCCAAGAAAAACTAACTTGCTTTATTAAGAATCACTTAAACAATCTCACTAGATCTGTTTAATCCGGTTTACTCAATGTCACGGCTTGACTTGAAACGGACCAATTCTTAATACCCAAAGCACAGTGGTCGAGACAAGCCTCACCAATTGCTACAAAAGAATCGCAGCTTAGAACTCTCTATAGCTCGAGAACTATAAAATCCCAAAAGCCGTAACCTAGCTAATGGACTCTATCACCAATATATACTAACTCGTATCCTATTGTGATAAGTAAAGATTCTCCCAATATGTTCTTGTTCGTTGACCAACAAACCTCCTAGAATTTTGGGTCTTTATCTTCTAATACGGCTTCCTTGTAATTAGCTCCATGTGTAGCACACTCACTAACTTGTGTGACACATCAGCTTCACGCTCAAATCTATTGAGCCATCATGTGTGTGACACAACCTCCTGTCTGCGTAACACACCAATCATCATGCTCAGAACCTGAGCTTACATTCTCCCCCTTTTTATCTTAATGTGACATCTCAAACTCCTGTCACAAATCATACAAACCAAAGTACCAAAACAACCAAGCATTTGCACAAAGACAATCAAAATGAAATGCAATCCAAAAGCATTCATTGATATGGTCTAGATCATCCAAAGTTAAACATCATTTCATCCTAGATAATTCAACGACACCGAAACATGAAAAATGAAACAACCGCAAAGTCAGTAATATCTAGAATTCCTACTCCTCCTCCTCATCATCATCGCTATCAATAATATGCACTGGCTCCTCTCCAACATATTCTCCCCCTGCTTGAGTGCACCATTAGATAAAACAATTGTTTGAAATACAAATAAGAGTTGAAATCACTTACTTCGACTTCGAAGTTGGATAGCATAGAGATCATTGATTACCTTCTGTAGTTCGTCAGCCAGATTAGGTGGTTTGTTAACTCCCCCTATCCCTCTACCAGCTTTACCGTCTTTGACAAGAGCAGTGGGATGGCCCATGAGTTCTTCATCTTGTTCACGACAAGGTACAATCCGCTGAAAGTGCAAAAGCTGATGGATGAGTAAAGGAAAACCGATTCTCCTCTTAGTGTCATCAGCAGAATGTGACATATCCATGAGCTGTTCATACGCCAGAATGACAAAATCAGCTCTCTTGTTGTGATGGAGTGTATAGAGAAACCTGAGATGATTCGGATGCATGCGCGTGTAGTTCATTATTGGCATCTAATTGGTACAGCAGAGTTTGTACAACACCTGATTGTCGGCTGTGAGAAATTTCGAGCACATTCCCTCCCACCTTTGATGACGCCCCTCAGTGAGAAAGGTAACCACAGTGTCCAGGTTCTCCGAGTACATATCATAGGAACGATCACTGGAGCTCATAGAATACATAAGGTCAATAATGCTTGGAGAAACCTCATACATTGCTCCACAAACATATACAGAAACTCAACCTCCACTTCGGACAGTTGTAGCATCTTGGAGATTTACTAAAAATTCCCAAACAAGATCGGGAATATAGGGTTCTCCATCGATTTCCGTGTAAATCATCCCAGAGTGAACCACAAATTCTTTGACTTCCTGCAGGTTTTCGTCATCGAGAGGGAGATACTAATGATCAATGAATTTATTGTTTGAGAACTGCAGGTATCGATGATATGCAGCCTCGGTTGCAAACTGAAAACTGTAGGGTTCAGGCGGAAGTTCATAACTCTCGGTCTCTTCTAGAAGTGATTCTTCAAACATGCGACGACCCTCTTCATATCAGGGCTTTTTGGGAAGGAAGGACATCTTTTCACTCGATGGGCGCCTGCTTGATTCACCGGCTTCAGATCGAGATCTCTTCTTTGGGGTGCCGGAGCTGTGATTTGAGGAAGGAGCTTGTGGAGAGACTGAGGTTCCTTGTCGAGATCGAGTTCGTTGATGCATATTGAGAGGAGGAAACCAAGAACGAGTACGGCGATGATTGTACCTAAATCCACAACAAGAACCACAAAAAGAAGCCCTATGCACCTTTTGCAAGGCCCATTAGTATACAACTTAGCTTGAAAGCCCAAAATCGAACTGAATGTCTGTTAGCCATTTTGAATCGAATTTCTTTTAGTCGTTTTAAGCTCCTATGCATTAACACTCTAAGCAAGACACATTGTTCAGGTCAATGAGATCTCCTGGTCTTAATCAAACATGCCTAGTGTAAGAACCAACTTTATTTTGTCACTACATACTGAAAAAAAATTCTATTTACATGCTCTTAACTACTGTTCCAACGAGATTGCACGTTCAAGTCTACTCTAGCATGTGTCTAGGTAACCATCAAAAATACGAATAGAAATCAATATAGTAACCCCTATCTGTAGCTATTTCTCAGCCGAGTAGCTGTTGGGCCCAAATATGGCCCGTTAGCTGAAATTAATGGGCTCGAGTAATAAGAATTAACAATGGGCTATTATGAGCCCATTAGCAATTAAATCATTGAGAAAGGATTTAAGAAGAAGCCGGAGCCTGTTTTGCTAAGGAGGAAACGTTAATAAAATAGGTCACGGAAGAGAACTCTGGACCTCATTCAGAAAGAGTTAACGGGAGTAGCTCAGGCGTGATGCGCAGGACCCGGTCAAAAGGAGACTGTTGAGAATCCCTCAACTCACGGAGAAAATCTCGGAGGTTAGCTAAGGTCGTTGGAGCATGGCCGAGAGCTATTTAAAGAGAAGAAGGAGATCAGAAAACAGGGCAGATTTTTCATTCATTATTCACACATTCAAAAACTCTAAAAACATTCTTTATTCTTTGTAATCACAGATCGATACACTTAAAATCATCTTTTACCAAAAGCATTCAATATAATCGTTGTTGGGGTCAAAATCGGTACGACGGAATTAATAGCCAAAACTCCCCGCGAAAATACAAAAAAGAACAGTTTTATAAAACCCGAGGAATAGTTTTATAAAACTCAAAGTCATTTATAATACTCGCAGACCGTTTTATAAAACTCGAAAGATCGTTTTATAAAACTCGAAGATCGTTTTATAAAACTCGAGAAATCGTTTTATAAAACTCGAGAGTCATTTTATAAAACTCGAAGATCGTTTTATAAAACTCGAAGATCGTTTTATAAAACTCGAGAAATCGTTTTATAAAACTCGAGAATCGTTTTATAAAACTCGAAGATCGTTTTATAAAACTCAAAGATCGCTTTATAAAACTCGAGAATCGTTTTATAAAACTCGAAGGTCGTTTTATGAAATCCGAAGATCGTTTTATAAAACTCGAGAAATCGTTTTATAAAACTCGAGAATCGTTTTATAAAACTCGAAGATCGTTTTATAAAACTCGAAGATTGTTTTATAAAACTCGAAGATTGTTTTATAAAACTCGAGAAATCGTTTTATAAAACTCGAGAATCGTTTTATAAAACTCGAGGATCGTTTTATAAAACTCAAAGATCGTTTTATAAAACTCAAAGATCGTTTTATAAAACTCGAGAATCGTTTTATAAAACTCGAATGTCGTTTTACGAAATCCGAAGATCATTTTATACAACTCGAGAATCGTTTTACGAAACCGCAAAAAACCGAAAAAGCCGTAAAACGCGAACTAGTCGCAACTAGTTCGCCCATCGGCAAACTAAGCCGGCCCGGCTTAGTTCGCCGATGGGCGAACTAGAATGTGATCAACTAGTTCGCCCATCGGCGAACTAAGCCGGGCCGGCTTAGTTCGCCGATGGGCGAACTAGGACATGCTCGACTAGTTCGCCCATCGGCGAACTAAGCCGGCCCGGCTTAGCTCGCCGATGGGCGAACTAGAGACTTCCCGGACACTCCGCGTCTCGATTTCCAGTATTCCCGATTCGAAACTTACGTCTTTCGACAAGGTTGCGTTCTAAACCACGGCCGAAATATCTCCCGTTTCATCTCGATCCGACTTACCGTTCGAGTTTTACGATAAAAACCGTAAAACTTCGTTTTCTCGGAAAGAACTCGAGGAAATCGTATAAAACGGCAACGGTTAAACGAAACAACGAACATTGCCTAAACTATACGATTTATTCGAGATTTCTCTTTGAAATCATAAAAACGCGCCTTTTAATAAAAAAACGTCGAGTAAGTCGTAAAAACGTGTTTTTAATAAAAAGTCGAATAAATCGTAAAACCTTGCGATTAACTCGAGTGATTTATTAAAAACGACGTCAGATCAGGAAACGATCTCGTAAAAAGTTGGAAAACGGATTTATCGCAAAACGGCCCGGAAGGACCTAAAACGCGATAAAAACCCATCTAGCGATTTCAACGGAATCTAACCCGCAGATTTGATAACGTTTTGACGGTTTACTCGCAGAAGGAAAATAAAAGTCAAGTTTAAAGATAAAAGGAAGGTTTGAAGAAAAATAGAAGATTTCCGCGGAAGAAAAGGAAGGATCGAGAAAAATGGAAAGTTCCCGATATAGTCGAATCTGGGCAAAATGGAAAGACCGAACGA
>CAKOAT010206266.1:1518-39354 GCA_932364175.1 Eruca vesicaria subsp. sativa
GCGATTCTCGAGTTTTATAAAACGATTTCTCGAGTTTTATAAAACGATTCTCGAGTTTTATAAAACGATTCTCGAGCTTTATAAAACGATTCTCGAGCTTTATAAAACGATTTCTCGAGTTTTATAAAACTGTTCATTTTGTATTCTTGCGGAAAGTTTTGGCTATTAATTCCGTCGTACCGATTTTGACCCCAACATTAACCACTTCTAGCAAATTATGCGACGAAAATGTAACTTTGTTACATTCCTTGGATTGGAAATTTCCATTCCTCTTTTGGACCTACTTAACTAACTCCTTCCCTTTCTCAAAGCTTTAAGCCATGACCTTGTGGGTCATACACCTGGTGGCTCTGTAGGGAATAGATTCGTCTTTGGCGTATTTGTTCTTAGTTCAAATTAGATGAAATCCGTGACAGCAAATGTCAGCAAGTTCTTTAATATATGGGGCCTAGCGAGTTAGGATTTTCATTTTTTCATCAGACCTACCTCGATAGTTCCAATGTTGGTCGCACCAACAGTACAGAAAGTGGCATTAAACCTTCTTTCCAGAGCCTTTCAAGCACAGCCGATGATTAACAGCTGATGCTCAGTGTTTGGAGAAAAGGGCCAGAGATATTTGGTACGTTTACAATGAGACAAAGAAAATTACACTTTCGTTACTGAAGTCACTTCTTAGAGGTTGAAGGTTTAGTTTTCACCGTTCTCTCCAAGAGCTTCTTCCTCAGACTCATAACGTCAAAGACCATGATGCATCACCTCATATTCTAGAATACTTCACGTTAATCTCTGTTGAACAACGTTTTGGGGGAAATTAATATAATGTAAGATTGATTTATTACTACCAATGGGTGAATGTTTACTTTTGTAATTGAGTTGAATATGAAGGAATATTTCGAGTGTTCTTTTCAATACTAAAGCAATTATAAAATGTTTGCTGGATACCATAATTCGAACGCAATTGCATAGTCTCCAAAATTGGCAAAAACAAAAGTCAAACATGCGAGAGATAAACGAGAAGATGTTTGATGAAAGTAAGAACAATTAACGGTAACGACGAAGGGAGAGAGAGTTGTTCTTCTTCCATGTAGCTCTGCGAGACGGACGGTTCTTGTGGTTGTTGTGACCCTTTCCGCGCAGTCCTCTGTTCTTCTTTCCCTCTGATGTAAGTCCCCTGAGCTCACGGTGTTTGTGCACCGGGTTGCAGATCCAGTTGATTCTAGGGTCATTACGCACAGCATTGTGTGCCGGGTCAACCAAGATGATCTCGTAGTACTTGTAGGTCGAATCCTAAACCAAAGACTAGAACAAATTAGTATCTATAAACAGATAAGATTAATCATGTATTAAGAAAATGAGAGAGAGAGATTGTACCTCGTTGAGCCAGTAGGAGTTGACGACTCTTAGGCCACCCAGTTTCCTTCCAGCACGCTCCTCAGCAACAGACCGCTTGCTCCTCTGGAACTTGAGTTGTGTCACTCCCTGGTTTGTGGGCTTACCGTAGACAATACCCTTTGGCACTGGCCTCTTGCGTCCACCACGTCTCACTCGGACACGGTACACAACGAAGCCCTGACATAGATTTACCAAAGTAACACTGTTTTGAGTCTAAGACTCTAAAGTAACAAGAATGTTATATTCTACCATTCATAACAAAGAGCTACATTCTCAGACAGTAATACTAAGATCCAAAAGACAAAGGGATTAGGGCACAACTAGTCACCTGCTTGGCCTTGTAACCCAGACGACGAGCCTTGTCGGGACGAGTAGGCCTGACGAGACGGACAATCGAAGGTTGCTGTCTGTACTCCCAGCATCTCACCCTCTGCACAAACCTCATCACATCTGACTGCTTCTTCCTCCATAGCTCCGACACGTATTTGTACGCACCTAGAGTTTATCAAAACCCCCATGAAATCATTAATTCGCAATAACAGATCCATTGCACATACATATTTGAACAGTAACAGAGATTCTAAAAAGAAACGATCTAGACGAAGGATGAGGAGAAGCAGTTTACCCATTTTCGAAGAGCCGCACAGTCCCGGCGCAAGGTAGGGTTGTCAGTAATTTAAAGTAAGGAGCTAGGGTTTTAAATCCAATGGAGTACTACAGAAAATGGGCCAATAATTAAAGCCCACTTTTAATGGGCTTCATGTTTTGATTAAACCCGTACTTGTTAAACCATGATTATGATCAGTAGTTTGATGTTTTCTTCTGTTCTGCTTTCTCGTAATTATCGATGTTAATGATGCCTTATTAACGTCAAGGTCCTAGGTAGGCACCTGTTGATGAATGACGATCATGAGACTCGCCAAGAACTGTAGAATAGAAAGCTACAGATCGGTTCATGGCCAATAAGAGAATTTGATGATATACATCTTTATTTATCACCACATTTCGAAGATACAGTACTATTTTAACTATTTTCTCTCGATTATAAGATGCATCTTTCAACATGTTACATTGAGTCCATAATATAATCATCAACTGTTTTCATTTTACTTGGGAGACAAAGGTCAGTTTCATCAAAAGTCAATAGTGTCACAAAAAATAAAATTAAGTAGTTCATGAAAGGAGAAAAATAACGTATCCCACTTGTTATCCTACAATGTCCAAAACCAAAGCTTGTTTTTTTCTTTTTGTCAGCTTGGTTATTTTTCATCTTCTCATCAAAAATGATTTTTATATTTGTGGTAATGATTGTCTCAAATATATTTTGACTTGTTAAAAATATATAATGAAGATATCCCTTTAATTCACCTCACGATTAGAATAATTTCCTTACATATATAGCACATACAGACCAAACAAATGACGACTAACACAAGTTTACTTACAAAACTGTGTGAGGTTTATATTTTGTTTCTCTTCGTGGAGTATCAAATGAAAACAAACACGATTTTGGTCAGTGTCATAATCAGCTGTACTCATGTCTACCTTTCACTTTTTTTAATATATGGCTGTAATCACGAAGTTTCAACTGAATCTGAAATTTATTGAACTATTCTGTCCTCCATGATAATTGTAGTGGTTAATAGAATTTCAAATTCAGTATTGTTGGAGGGTGTGTTATGTTTCAGAGCTTACTTCAGCCCATACAACCTCCAAATTTTATGTTTTTGGCCCGAAACCACGAAACCTTCAGATTGTTTAATGTGTATCTCATCTTCTAAATATTCATGTATAAAAGAAGTTTCAACATCCATTTGATGAATTTCCAAGTTTTTTAATGTTATAATTGCAATCAACAATCTGACTGAAGTTATTCTCGTTACTGGAAAATAAGTATCGAAGAAATCTACACTTTTTTTTTTCTTTTAAATCCTTGAACCACAAGTCTGACCTTGTGCTTATCAACTGAACCATCAGTTTTGAGCTTGGTTTTGAATAGACATCCACTTTGTGAACTTTTGATAATATAGTCGATCCTACATTTGTTATTGATCTGAGTCACTTGGGGCTTCTTGCCCTCCTTAAAACTCTCTTTGGTAATCTTTAGAAATATCTAAAAGCCATGAAAAAATTGTTAGTTCAACATGTTAAGTATCAATATCATCACACAAATAATGAGAGCAAAATAAAGCGGGTTTTACATTTATATTCTACTTATCTTGAAATATGTATTTCTCCTAGTTCTAATTTCAAAGAGAACAACAATTTGTTTAATAGATCAATTAATAATAACCATGTCTAGAATTAAAGAAAAAACTATTGTAATGAAAACACAAACAAAGAAAGTACATATTTTAGAACACAATCGGACAACAACTATTCTAAGAGTACAAACACAATCGAATAACAACAAGTCTTCAGTACAATCAGACAACAACTACTCTACATGAAAACATACACAATCGAACAACAACTTGTATAGGATTTCAAGACCCAACAAATACAAATCTAAAACATTTACTTGCAACAACTTAATCGTGATGTATAAGATGATTAACCAACCCATGAAACATATTTACTTTAAGAAACATGACAAATCATTTTTTAAAATTCTAGGTTAAAAAGAAGAATATTTTGATTGCATTTTAGATGACAATCAACAGAAGTAATTAATCGAATACCTTGTGTAAAGAAATGTAAGATTTTATCAAAATTAATGGAAGAATACTTCATAATTCAATTTGACCCGTCCAACGAAGAGGACGAACACTGAGAATCAAAGAAAAAAATGATTGTAATGAAAGCAAAAAGAAAGAAAGTACATATTTTGGAACACATGTTCCAATTGGACAACAACTACTCTAAGAGTACAAACACAATCAATTAACAAATAGTCTACATTACAATCAGACAACATCTACTCTACATGAAAACATACACAATCGAACAACAACTTGTATAAGATTTCAAGACCCAGAAAATACAAATCTAAAACATTTACAAGCAACGACTTAATAGTGATGTATAAGATGATTAACCAACCCGTGAAACAGATTCACTTTAAGAAACATGACAAATCATTTTTTTTTAATTCTAGGTTATAAGGAAAAATACTTTGATTTTGTTTTAGATGATAATCAATAGAAGTAATCAAATACCTTGTGTGAAGAAATGTGAGATTTTACCGATATTGATAGAAGAACACTTCGTAATTCGATTTGCCACGTCAGACAAAATAATCATAAACGAATTAGACTTTTGTTTGTTTTATTTGTTTTTATTATTGTTGGTTTGTTAGGCCCATTTTGGCCCAATTGTTTGGTTTTGTCAACCCGAATTTTTGCCAATGTTTGTTGTTTTTCTTCCCTCTTCATCGCCAATTGAAATTCTCGGTCGAAATAGTTTCATCGCCTCCACCCCATCATTTCTCGGTTGAAATAGATCTAATCGCACCGAATCAGTCTCCAACTTACGATCGATCGTTCAGAGAATGGTTGCCACATGTTACTCCTGCGAATGCATCCAAGTCTTCTGAAACGTCCAAAAATCCGCCATGGCAACGATCTTCAAACAGCTCGGAATTGTCAAGATCAGCATCGAAGATGTTCAAAAGCTCGAGTGGGACGTAGTGGAAGTCAAAACAAACGGTTGATCCGCGCGGCAAAGGTCTGTGTAAGAATCTTCTTCTCAAGCGAGAAGAGACTCTTACCAATAGTTTTTCGACGACGATACAACGGCCATGGACGAGACATGTTTCATGGAGACGATGAAGACATCTTCTCTCCGCCTCTTCACTTTCCCCGAAGCAATAAGCATAAGTAGAAGATCACCGGAGAAGCTTTTCAAGATTCTCGACTTACACGACGCGATGGGCGATATGTTACCAGACATCGAAGCGATCTTCGACTCAGATTCATCGCAAGCTGTCTGTTTCCAGACACAACTGTGCTTTGATTGATTCGACTTGGGCTGCTATGGCTTCCGTGATCAACAGTTTATAGTGTTAGTGTTTGATCTTATTGCTTTTGGTCTTGCCGTTGCTGCAGGACAGCAAAGAACCACCATTAGTTTCCCTCTCTCTCTCTCTCCTCTCTTCCTCTCTCCCTCTCTCATATTTGTTGCTTCCTTCTAAGTAGTTCTTCAAGCTATGTTTTTTTTTTTTTAATTTTCTAGATGGATGGAACCAACATATTAAAAAAAAACCAAATGGAGTCATAAGTTTAATTCACCAAATAAAGATGGATGAAATAATAATTTTAGCAATTCAAATAATTAAAAATATTAAGTTAAAACAGTTTGTTTTATCCTAAAACCAGGTTATTATTTTTAATATTTGATTAGTATATGTGCTCTAAATAAATATTTTAATCACTATTACAATACTCTCTTTCGCATATATTAAAATAATAGAGAAAATTATATTTAACATTAATTTCAGACATAAATACAAAGAAATAGTAAAATTAAATAATTCAATTCCAATATCACAATAGAAGATGTTTTCATAATATATCATTCGCGTGAAACGCGGAAAAAATTTCTAGTTTTCTTAAAACTTGTTTTAGAAATTTTATTGGGACAAATCAAAGTTGAGAGTATTTTTTTCCAATTTTCTAAAAACAAAAAAATCAAAAGTCAAAAACAGTAAGAGTACAATTAGACCTAAGGCAATTATGTCATAAATGCCCTTTGAAACAAAAACACAATTAAAATAAAATTACAACAGAGACTTCGTCTCTTACTGCTTCTAGTTCGATCGTTAGTTTAAAGCTGCGGCCACGACATTGGTCGTGGAGGCGTGAAGAAGTTTAAAAGTCACACCGAATCAATCAAGTGGGAGGGACACGTTCTTCATCAATCAACAACCTATATTATATTAATCAAAACACTCTTTTCTCCTTGGAAGCTTTGGCTGATTTCTAAGCAACGATGGACAGATCGGCGTCTGTGGGTATCAACGACGGCCGATTTGGTGGCGATCACTTTTATTCCCCATCATTTTCTTCTTCCTCTTCCTTGAGATATGTCAATTACAGGTAACAAAGTCTTTTTTGAATTAGGGTTTCCATTTTTGATTGATTAGATCAAACAGCACGTGTTTTGTTGTTTTCATTGAAACTTGTGAAAATGACCATTAATTCAATTTAGTGGTAAATATGAGCTTTTGTTTGATTGATTGTTGCATTAAAATTTATGTTTTAGGAGGAGGCTTAGTCTATGTATAGTTGTTGATTATGCTTTTGTTATATGTATGTTCTGTGTTGTTTTCTTACTTAAAGAGAATAATGAACAAATGTCTTTCTTTTTTTGCAGTTGTGGATCTTGTGGGTACGAGCTGAACTTGAGCTCCACCAATAGAATCACATCATCAATTGGATCTAAGTATGGGAAGTCCATGAAGACTGGAATCATATCCTTCTTCAACATCGACGAGAGAAGATTTAGCCAGGTCGATGAGTTCCAATGCATGCCTCACTTCTCCAGACACTCTTGGGGTTTGTTCAGACGCAAGACTAAGCTTCTCTGTCGCCAATGTAATAACTATATCGGCAATGCTTCTTATGACAAGGCCCCTCCTGAGTACGCACTCGTTACACAAAATTCATCGCCCAGGAAGGGTGCTGTCACTGACACTGTTACCAAGTATGATATCAGGATTCGTGCGCTTCAACCTTCTTCCGCTGTTGCTTCTCTATGACTGTGTGCTTCTTCGACAACTGTATTGTATATTGTAAGAACAACTTCCAAGTATCAGATTTAGATATTCACGATGCGCTTTTGTATCAGTACGGGTGGGTTTGGCTTTTTTTTTTTCTTTTTTCAAATTGTATAGTACTATAACAATTTGCCTTTTGTTTCTGAGAATTATGAGGTTAGATATGAATTTCACTTTATATTTTGAGTTTCAAAAAAAAAAAAATATATGAATTTCACTTTTTCATGTCCATCATGTATGCTTACCACATACTATTACTGTATGTCTATCGAAGTTTTAGAAAACATCACCTCATTACATCAGTCTGCTGTTAAAATTCAAAACCTAACAAAGTCTTTGGAACACAAACCATAGAACACACATTACTCTTGAGATTAATTTCCAGATGGTCTTCCATTAGTACCTTGAGGATTGTTATTGTTACCTTCCTGAGATCCTCCAAACATCTGCATCATTGATCGCAATGCACCTGAAAACTCTTCAGGCATTTGATCCGCGGTTCCAAGATCTATGTTGATGTTTCCGCCTACACGAATCTCATGCTCATTTGTACCGTTTATGTTACCATCTCCTCCTCTGTTTCCCGTCATGTTCATGAACATGCTCATCATATCAGGGTTTAAAGGCATCGAGAACTGAGAAGGTATTCCTTGCCCTCCCATTCCTGGATCTTGATTATGTCCCATGTTTGTATTCTGTTCTTCAAACACCGCAAAACCGTTAGTTCCTTGTATTATTTCTACTACTCCATGTGATAAATTTTACCTGATTACGTCTCTGGCGTTGTTCTTCTTCTCTTAGTTTTTGTTCAGCCACCTGTGTTTTGCAAATACGTCAATATCACAGTCTCATTAAGTTACAGAATGATCATGGTAAAGCAGATAAGTATACTTATAAAAATAAAATAAAACCGACCCTGATATTTTCTTTGACAGATTCATTATGCGGATCCAACTCCAAAGCTGCCATGAGTGCGATGAAAAAGATTACACAGAATAATTTTGATAGCTAACGTAATGAAGCAAAGCTTTAGCTCCTTTTTAAAGTATGAAAATAATATGCTAACTTGATAAAAAAGGTTGGATTCATTTCTAAGAACACAGACATACCTTTCTTGAATCCTTTCTCAATAGCATCAGCATACTTTCCTTGGGCATAATATGCTAACCCAAGACGACTGTAAGCCTTACTATAGTTTGGATCGATCTCAATGGATTTAAGACAGTCCTTAATTGCTTCTGAGCACATGCTGATCTGGGTATATGCAGCAGCCCTGATATACAATTATTTTAAATCAGATTAAGCAGGAAACACAATCAGAGAGCTAACTAACTTAAGCTTCCAGATAATATCAAGTTCAAGCTTTATCACTGACCTGTTGCAGTAGAAAACAGCGTTCTTATCTAAGAGCGCAATTGCAAAAGAATACAGCTCGATTGCCTCCAGATACTGCTGGGACTGCATGGCCTTGTTACCTAAAAAAAGGTAATAATTCCAGTTGAAATAGACGAGACAACCATTAAAAAAACACTTCCTGGTCTCTATTTTTGGGGATCACAAGTACCTTGGCACTTGAATGTTTCTGCCAAGCTTTTTGCATCAAATGTCTGGCATCCCGAATTTTCCATTTCCTAAATTATGTAGACAAAAAAAACATGTTACCAATAGAAGCAAAACATCAATAAAGTCAACAAGGAAAACCGAAAACCAACAGTGATAGCATCATGAAATATCTTAGTTGCTTTCTCCAGCTGAGCAGGATCATCATCTCCGTTAGGCGTGGTATTGAAATACCCAACTTTCTCAAGCGCAACAAAGAGTTGGCCAAATAGTTCATCTCTACAAATTCCTGCAAAAACCAGACAAGTTCAACAACAACAACAAGAGAATGAAGCATTTAACAAAAAAAAAAAAAAAGCAAACCCCATAACTGACAGACCGTTAAATAGAGGCTCTTTGCTTGCATCCACTGAGACATTAGAGTTGGACAAGTCAGGAGCTGAAGAAGAACTAGGCTCATCACCCCTAGGAGAAGTGAAGATACTGACAAGCGAAATGGGTTTCGAGTTATTATAGTCTTTGGTAGAATCTGAAGTAATCTTAAATGCTTCCTTTATGCATTCTTTAGCAACCTCAAGCCCTTCCTCGTCAACACCAGGACCAACTTCAACTACAACAAGATAACCAATCAAATCCTCGAATAATTGTTCTGAATACTAAAAATCGATGATGGGGAATCTATAGATAGCAAGTGATTACCGGAATCTAGAAAATCCAAGAAAGAATGCACAATTTTGCGGCAGACAGCAGACTCCGTCGTTAGTTTCGTCATTGGAGAGAAGAATCAGTTTTGGGTGTTGTCTAGGAGGATCAATTTCTAATTTGGCCCCTTTAGGACTTTTTTTCTTTTCTTTTGTCAAACAGTTTTATTAATTGGATTAAAGCCCAAACTTACAAGAGGTTACAACCCATTCCCATACATATTTAAAAGATATTTTTAGTCCAATCGAAGCCCAATATAAAAGATAAGGAAATACGAAAAACACATGTTTCTAAAAAAATTAAACTTTGATCCAAAATTGACATATGCACATTTATGTGGCACTTGACGTTTTCATATTAATGCAAGCAGAGACATTTATTCAAATGTACATGATGAGTGTTTAATAGAAGAGGTTGAGGATATGAAGTTAGTAATGGGTGACATGAACAAAGACTTGATCGATGTCAGGACTAAATTCGTTCAGTTGAGAAAGAATTTGAAGGAATCAAGACGGAATCAGAGGTGCGATGTGTAAGGGATGTGGTGGTTTCTGTGTTATTTGTGGGCATATTTTGCTACTATTCATTAATGTAGTCTTGTATTGTTTATCAACAACCCAGTCTTAATTTAACATAACTCAGGCTTATAGTTCAATAACCTAGCCGTAAAATTCAATAACTCAGTTGTATTGTTCAAAAACTCAGCCGTTCATTTCAATAACTCAGCCGTGAAATTCATTTACTCAGCCTTAATTTAACATAACTCAGGCTTATAGTTCAATAACCCAGCCGTAAAATTCAATAACTCAGTGGTATTGTTCAAAAAATCAGCCGTGAATTTACTCAGCCGCGAATTTCATTTACTCAGCCTTAAAGTTCAATAACCCAGCCGTTAATTTCAAAAACTCAGCCTTAAAGTTCAATAACCCAGCCGTCAATTTCAATTTCTCTGGAATATGATTGGATCGGAGGAATAATGTATACGGCTTTGGAAAAATGAAAAATCATTATCGACGTTTCCGTATCTCTCTAACGAAAAAAGCTCTCAGCGACCCTTTTAGGCGATTTCATTTCTTCGTGTACTCAAGGTAGATCGAAGCCTTAAACTTGTTGATTTTTCTTGATTTAGATTAAGTTGCATCTTGACTTCTTCGTTGTACGGTTTTGATTTGGGTTTTACTCGATTAGGGTTTGAACTCGATCTCACTTTGAATCTAAAAAAATCAGCCTTACATTCCTTTCTTGTTTGCAGATGGCGATTCCGCATGAACCTCATTTCTTCCAGCCTCTGCTTACTGGTTTCCAGAGTGGCGTGGTATACACACTCTTTGTCCTTTGTATATGTTCCTAATTTTGAGTTTTGCTTAACTTTGCCTTTTCTGAATTGCAGACAATACCACTTGCCTTCTTCTCAAAGCACATAGAAGGGAAGACGAACCAGACAACATGGAAACTAAGATCGGACACTTCAGATAACACTTGGGAAGTGATACAAGAAGGCAGGATACTCACCGTAGGTTGGGAAGATTTCACCACAGCACATGACCTTCAAATCGGTGACGTTGCCATTTTCAAACTCGAAGGATACATGGTGTTTCATGTCACTTCTTTTGGTCCTAGCTGTTGTGAGATTCAGTATACACATCCTCACATAATCAAGGAGGAAGCCGATGCGGATGATGATGCTGCGGGTGATGCTTCAGTCAAAGTTCACCGTAATTAGCATAGCAATCTTGTGAGATTTTTTTGACGTGGAAAATTGTTTCTTATGTTTCAGGAGGAACATGGGCAATGTCTTCTTTCTCATTCGACTACTGTTTTTTGGCTGAGGTCCCTGCTTCAAATCTGAAAGAAGACAAACTTGTGAGTAGTTTACGTTTTGTGTCTCTATTTCAAATCTAAAAGAAGACAAACTTGTGTTTGCAACATCTTAATGTTATGTGTTTGCAGCATCTTCATGTGGCAGCTACGCATTCTACTGCTTTGAACAAACAATGCCAAGAGACGATATTAGTGAACAAAGAGGGAAACTCATGGACTGTGAGTTTGCGATTTAACGAATCAGGCGGCATATATTACATCAGAAAAGGCTGGAGAAAGTTCTGTTTTGATAACATATACGACATAGGAGACTTAATTGTGTTCAATGTGGTTAGAGATGGGAAAGAGTGGTGAGTCTTTTGTGTTGTAGTTGAATTTCAAAGAGTGTTCTTTCTCCCAATCATGCTTCTGGTTTAACTTGCTTGTTTTGTCTTGTTCTGCAGGTCACATTGCTTCTGGCTCAACTTCGTCGCCCCTTCGTCTCACCGGTCGTACTGCCTAAGGTTGTAATGAATGTACTAGCTAGGTCCTTTGGTTTGTTTCCTTTTCATAACTCTTGTAATGTACTCCGCTTCTTTTGGACTTGTGATGTGCTCTATTTCTTCTGGTTTAAGTCTCTTCTATATAACATAACTCAGCCGGTAGATAATAAATAACCCAACCGTTAATTTCAATAACTCAGCTGAAAGTTCAATAACTCAGCCGGTAGATAACAAATAACCCAGCCGTTAATTTCAATAACCCAGCTGAAAGTTCAATAACTCAGACGGTAGAGAATAAATAATCCAGCCGTCAATTTCAATAACTCAGCTGAAAGTTCAATAACCCAGCCCAATTTCAATAACTCAGCTGAAAGTTCAATAACTCAGACCGTAGAGAATAAACAACCCAGCCGTCAATTTCAATAACTCAACTGAAAGTTCAATAACTCAGCCGGTAGAGAATAAGTAACCCGAGAATGCGATGTTTCGTATTCAGTAAATTTCAATAACTCAGTCGTAATGTTCAAACAATGCCGTAAATTTCAATAAATTAATAACTCAGTCGCATTATTTAGTTAACTCAGCCACTTTGTATTATGAGATCTCTTGTATTATCAACTAATTAATAACTCGGTCGCATTATTTAGTTAACTCAGCCACTTTGTATATAGAAATTGAAATTGCAAAGAAAACACTAAAATCCATAACCCAGCTGTAATACAACCAATAGTCTATAAACTGAAATTTCAAAGAAAATCAAAATAATAAATAAAACATCTTCACCACTTGCTTGTGTCAAAAATCAAGCTCATCGGTTCAAAATCACGGACGAACTGCATAACCTCTTTAATCCACAAACAACGGTCACACATGTTGTCACCCTTACTGGTACCAATGGTCCACAAGCTGAAGCAGTTTCTGTCCACAACAGCACAACATTGGCAACTGGTGAACGATGGCATAACCGATGAAATGAACTCCAACTTCTTTGAGCGGAAGTCATCACCATGCCACAATTCCCATCCCCATTTCACAGATTGCACTAGTTCCCCAATCCTAGCAGCAGATTCTCTTGTAAAACGAGCAAAATACTCCTCTTCATTCCAAACAATTTTCCTAATTTTTGCGTATGCATACACGGCACGCTCATATCCTGCATCCGCTGCACTCTTCATGAGAGTAAGACCTTCTTCTCGAAGCTCATATGTGAAGAAGAACTGAACACCCTTCATATATAGTGTGCTTGGGTTTCCTTCAGCGTAACAAGTTGGGAACAACGAAATAGGCATAGGGGCTTCCCATGGATATGATAGCAAATAAAAAAAATGATATACCCTACGCTCGGCGTCTGTGCTTGATGATTTCGATGTGTGATGTTATTGTAGTATGATGTCGTTGTAACGTTTTTTTTTTCGGGACTGGCCGTTGGTGGCTTTGAATCCCTGCCGCTGGGCGGTGTGTATTCGAAGACTTTTTAATAAAAAGTATTTTCTAAGTATGAAAATTGCGTTTCTTTTTAGATGTAGAGGGAAGAATACGAGTTTTCGTCTCGCATCTAACTCTTGGTGTAAATCGTCCGGTTCGTTTACTCGGAATGTTTCGATTTTCGCGAGTGATTAGATGTGGGCGAAGAGGCATGCCTGTAGGATCTCAATTCATGCCTTGAGACGTTAGAGACCAGTGTGCTGGGTTTAGGGCAAGACCTAGGTTTACTTTCGTATTGAGGCTATGCGATGACTAGTCAGCTTTCGTTTCGCCTATTGCGATTTTAACCTGATTCCATACCGAGTTAGAATCCACGAGAGGTTCTCGGATTATATGATTCGTATGGTTGGAATCAAGCATCTCACCGAGAACAATTTCTAAGTTGCTCGGAAGTGCTGACCAAAAATTTGGATTTCTTTTATAGCGCGCTATTTTATCCTAGTCGGATGTATGCGGACCAATAGGTCGGTACGTTTGTTTAGGACGGCTAGCGTGCTCGACGGGGCCAATCGCCGAGCGTTTGTGTTTTTATAGTCGCGGACGGACTTAGTGAAATACTTTTCTCGAGAATTTAGGCGACGTCTCGCCGGTTCTTTCTGAAAATATTTTGGTGTACAATAGAAACGATTAAGTAGTTGTTACTGCGGAAGTAATTTCCGGATGTTTGGAATTTTTTTTGCGTTTTCGATAGTAGCGGAAATTTTATAATGTTCTAAATTTGCCTTTATTAAAAAATTTCGAAGAATTTTCGATGACAAAGCGAATATTTTAAAATTTTGGGAGTATACGAATACTCGTATACACACCCACTCCCCCCCCCATTTTCGAAAGGGGGATAGCTAAACTCGTCTTTAGGCGAGCTGCCTACGTATTCCTTTCGGAAATGAAGCCATCTCGTTGTTTTGATTGTTTGTGCGAGTATGCTTACTCGGCTGTCGCAGACTTTTCGATCACTTCAGTCGCTGGATCGATGTTTTTGTCCGAGTTTGTCTCCTTCGGTTGGGTAGAAGCGATGTGTGCGGAAACTTGTTGTTTCTCAACTGCTGCTTGCTTTGGGTCGTCTTCAGCGGGCGGTGGCGTGACCTTTGCCCGTTTTGGTTTCACGATTGCGAACGCCAATTACCTCAGCTTGTGTTCGGCCAGGAAGCAGAATCGCGATTGTCTTTGGCATCCCCAGATTGCTGCGATTCCCGTAGGAGTCGGGAATTTGATGCCTAAGTGATACGTCGATAGAACCGCCTTCATGGAATTTATCCAAGGCGTGCCATGATCACGTTGTAGATGGCCGGGAAATCGACTACCGAAAAGTTAACAATTTTCGTCACTTCCTTGGCTGCCACCGGTAGTCAGATTGATCCCAAGGTCATGGATGTCTCGCCGGAAAAGCTGGTCAACGGTTTCGGAATCGGTTCGACTTCCGAGAGATCTATTCCCATGCGTGTTAACGTGTTGCGGAAGATCACGTTGACGGTACTTCCGGTATCGACTAGGATTCGAGCGACTTCTAGGTCGCTTATCACTAAGTCAATGACGAGGGGATTGGCGTGTGGTTGATCGATTCCGCCGGTTTCAGCGTCGTCGAATGAGATCACCCCCTTTAGAGTGTCGTCTGACGGCACCTTCCAACTCGAGCCGGTTTCGGCTTTGCGTTGGTAGGATTTGATAGACGAGACGGTGTCGTTGTAATACTGCGATTCACTGATAATCATGTTGATTTTTCGGCGGTTAGCGTCATTACCCTTCTCGTCTTGCCTTCGTCCGTGTTTTTCGCCCGACTTGTTCCCCTGAGGCGGAGTTTCCGCTCGCGAGTTCCGGTCGTTTTTCGGGAGGCGGTCTGAATCGTGGATGAGGTCCTTGACGCTGGATATCTCGGAGAGTTCTCCCGCGATCAGTTTTGCGGCACGCCAGGCGCCGAGAACTTTGCAGTTCACGGTAGAATGTCCACGGGTTTGGTGGAGGTCGCAGAAAGAATTCTCATCGTAGTTCGAATTTCTTGTCCACGTGTTACCCATAGTTCGCCCTTGTTCCAATCCAGAGTTAATGGCGTAGTTGTGCGCCCCTTCGAGATCCTGCCCTTCGTGATGGATGAACTTGTCGTTACGAGAGTTTCTCTTTTTCTGCTTCTGCTCTGACGCGTTATCCTTTGCGGATGCTTTCGTCGGCTTATGCTTTTCGGACAGGACTTTGGTCTCCTCTTCGATGGTTATATAATCGGTAGCCTTATGGAGCGCGTCCTGGATCTTCCGCGGTTTCTCGAGAGTTATCCATTTACGGAACTTCGACTTGAACCAGAGCGATTTCCTTAGCTCGTCGATGGCGGCTTTGTCGCTGATTCCGCTAACCCTAGCCATGACGAGTTTGAATCTGCTCATGAAATCGCGGAGGGATTCGTCCTCCTTTTGCGACAAGCTCTAGAGATCAGCGTCGGAGGTTTCCGGATTGGTGAACATCGAGTATTGCTTCAGGAATTCGGAAGCAAGTCGGCGGAAACTTCTGATCGAATTCCGCCTAAGTTTGGCAATCCTTCTAGGTTTTCGACGAAAAGGCGGCAGTAGCCTGCGTCCTTTTCGTGATCCTTGAGTTTGACTCGTCCCATGGTGATCTGGAAAGCCTGCAGGTGCGCTTTGGGATCAGACGTCCCGTCGTAAGTTGGCACCTTAAGTTTCCTGGGATCAGACAGCTTGACCTTGGTGATGTGAGCCGTGAAAGGAGTTTTCCAAGATTCGTATATCAGCCGATCGATTTCGGGTGCGGCGCTGGTAGCGTGATGAATCTGAGATTTCACCGCTTTTACCGCTGCGGCCGTTTTAGTGATGTACTCGCGGAGATCGCAAATCTCGGTCTTGTCGCCAGCAGTTTTCCGACCTCGTCTGCGTTTGCTGCGAGTAACCGGAGATCGCTCTTCGGCAGTTTTTGCGTATCGCGCGAAGTAGAGCTCCTCCTTGTCTCTAGTAAAAGAATGCTCGGGAGAAGAATCCGGCGGAGGGCTGTGAGTTTTTCTCCTCCTAGGATGGACGTCAGCGTCCTCGTCTGACGAGTCGGCTTAGTCGCTCGTTTCCAGGTTAACCCTTTTGATGCCGTCTCCCTCGGTCTCCTGTTTGCGAGTAGGAGATTTTTTCCGATTCGTTTAGCGTCGCGTCAGGTTTATCTTTTCCAGAATCCTTCTCAGGTAAGTTACCCTGGTCGGTTCTGGGGCGATCCATAGGAGTCGCGAAATCGAGCCTCCTTCCGCGGATTTTAGTAGTTCCGCGGGGGCGAATTGCTCTGGTTCTCGCAGTTAGGGTTTCGACCCGTTTTGCGAGCGAACCAATGAGCTTTTTCTGCTCTTCCGATTTTTTTGTTTAAACTCGGAAAGCATCTTTTCGATGGTCTCAGCGTTAGAGTTTGTAGCGTTGGCCACGGACGCATCTTGTGGTGGTGGTGTTTTATCAACGTTGTCGCGTTCGTTGCGAGTTTGTTGGTCACCAGTCGTCGTTTTTTCATTGGACATGTTGCGGCTTCGGTGTAAGATAGATCCGACCCCCCTCCTTCTAGCGCCAAACTGTGGGAACCGAAATTCACCTACTGTCAATGAATCGTAAATAAAGAAACTTTGAGTAAACCCTAAGTTTCCAGAGGACCCGGCTATCTGCAGAACCGCACAACGATAATTAAGAAAACGATGAACTTAAAATTAAAGTAAGAATGAACGAGATTGAGAGCAAGAAGGTTTTTATTCCGAATCTGCGTGAGAACGGTTACAACGAGAGTGGCCTTAGCTGCATGAGCCGTCGTCGAAATCCCTAACTCTAGAAGTCTAAGACCGAAAACCCCAGTTGAGACGCAGCTCGCTAACATAAAACGAAAATATTCCTAAATGCTAAGTTTGGTGGTGAAAGCTCAGAAAATCGTGTCCCTTGCCTCTGCCCTATGCCTCTTGCTTATATACTCCCTTCCTTGGCGGTTTGGTCTTTCCATTTCGCATAGATTCGAGTTTATCGGGAATCTTCAATTTATCTCGATCTTTCCCTTTTTCCCGCGGAAATCTTTTATTTATCTTCAAACTTGCCATTTATCTCCAAACTTGACATTTATCTTCCTTCTGCGAGTAAATCGTCAAAACAATATCGTATCTTTGGGATAGATTTCGTTAAGATCGAGAGATGGGCTTTTATCAGGTTTTAGGACCTTTTGAGTCGTTTTGCGATAAATCTGTTTTGCGACTTTGTACGAGATCGTTTCCTTATCCGATGCTATTTTTAGTAAATTCCCCGAGTTAATCGTAAAGTTTAGCTATGTTCGCTTTCTTCGATTAATCGTTTCCGTTTTTACGATTCACTCGACGTTTTTATTAAAAATGCGTTTTTTACGATTTTTTACGAAAAATCTCGAATAAATCGTATAGTTTAGGCAATGTTCGGTGTTTCGTTTAACCGTTGTAGTTTTATATGATTTTCTCGAGTTATTTAAAAAAAAAAATTTTTTTTACGGTTTTTATCGTAGAACTCGAACGATAGGACGGATCTAGACGAAACGGGAGACATTCCAACCGTGGTTCGGAACATGATCGTGTCGAAGGACGTAAGCCTTGAATCGGGGATGTGGGGGATCGAGGCTCGGGATGGTCGGCTCGACGTACGGTGAGTTACCAGGGAAGCTTCTAGCTTGCCGAACGGCGAGCTAGTGTGGACGAGACTAGCTCGCCGAACGGTTAGTTAGGCCAGCTGGCCCAGCTCGCCGTTCGGCGAGCTAGTCGCGGTGGGACTAGCTCGTGTTTTACGGCGGTTTCGGTTTTTCGCGGTTTTGTGCTTAACTCGGACGATCGTGTAATCGACGTTTGTTTCGTTCTTCCGAGATAACGATCTTCCTAGATTTCCGCGGATTTCCTTTGTTCGGAAATCTCTTTTGGATTTATAAAACGATTTCTCGAGTTTTATAAAATGATTTCTCGAGTTTTATAAAACGATTTTTCAGGTTTTATGAAACGATTCCTCGAGTTTTATAAAACGATTTCTCGAGTTTTATAAAACGATTTATCGGATATTATAAAACGATTTCTCGAGTTTTATAAAACGATTCCTCGAGTTTTATAAAATGATTTATCGAGTTTCATAGAACATATTTTTAATCTTTTTGCGGGGAGTTTTGGCTATTGATTTTGTTGTACCGATTTTGCCCCAACAAATCATAAATACGAACATAGAATGTCGGGGAATCCCCTTGTGTTGAAGCACAAACTCTCCAGAGACATCCACCAACCCAACATTTAACAATGAGTAAATATGGATTGGATACTTCTACATCAAAATCAAATTGATCTCTCACTGTAAGAAGTTTCAGTCGTCTTTCCAACTCAGCTTTACTCTGGCATCGTTGATCAACAGCAAGGTTTAGCGAAGATATCTCCAACCTTAGAACCTCTGAATCCCCTTTAGATCCGGTCCAATTGTAAGAAGTTCCAGTCTTCTTAGATCTCTTTTTAGGCGGTAGTGTCGGTGAATCTTCGTCTTGTGCTGGAGACTCACCATATGAGCTAAAGTTATCATCTTCGGATGACACACCATCTGACTCGTCGAACATATCAAATCAGCTATCAAATTCACCGTCTTCTTCATCTTCTCCAATATCTTTATGTTTTTCTCCGTCCAAGATACTAGAGAAGTTATTCTCATTGTCGTTCTGTTCCTCCTCCAAACTAAAACCATCGTATCTAAATTTAACTTCTGAGCTGAAACTGTATAATATATTACTCTTCTCTCCCGCTCCGTCTTTCTGGCTGATCTCATCATCCTCGTTCTCTGTAATCTCTACACAGAGACGTAATCTTTTGGTTTTCCATAGGCTTAAAATTTTTTGCAATTGATGAGTATTGGAGACGTAAACTGGTGGCGTGTCGTGAGCCATTGTTTTCAAAGCTTTATTCGAGAACTGGCAGCTTAGCTGAATATGATGACTCGACTCATTCAATCCGTAATCATCGAGTACTGACTTTGCGAGTTCGTCATGTGTTTTTTTTCTCATCTGCATGCAGAACAATACATCCTCTACTGTCGGGTGTGAATACATATCTGTTTTTCTTAATCTAGTTAGCTGAAAAAATAATTACTGGATCCATAAGATTTTAGAGAAAGAGAAGAAGGTGAAGAACAGAGAGCGGCGCCTGTAACATAAACCCTAATTTCGTTGTTGTAGTTAGTAATGACATGGAAAATAAAAGCTGACATGGATGATGACATGGAAAATCGGTAATTCAGCCACCAAACAAACATTTAATTCAGCCACAATAAGTCAGACACCAAGTACACCGTAAGTCAGTCAAAACGTGAATACTATTTTAGTAATTAATTTTTTGTTAATAATCAGCCATAACAAAGATGAAACGCAATAAGGCAGCTGTATCATCAAATAAATCAGCCGGCAACTGAATGCTATTCTAGTAATTAATCTTTCGCTAATAAGTCAACCGTAATTCAGCTGAGTTTTCTGTTACTCCATTTGATTACGGCTGATTAAATATAACTCAGCTATAAAAACATCTCATAACTCGGCATGTCGACGATCAATTAACCAGCCGCGATGGTTAACTCAGCCATATGGTAACTAGAACTCAGCCGGATTTTCCAGAAATCAGCCCGCTGATGTATAAGTCATTCGTAATATGTGACCATAACTCAGCCTTTATCACATAAACCAGCCAGATTTTTTTCTAAGTCAGCCGTAATGATTGGCTAAGTTATATTCATAACTCAGCTTATGTCTAATAAGCCAGCTAGATTATTTAAGTCAGCGGCATCGCACCTATATCTCGGCCGTAACGAAGTTCATGTCGTATTATGGCTGAGTTTTATGCCGTATTCTTACGTGGAGTCAATTTTTTGCCTACGTGGCACAAAAAAATAATGGCATTCTTGTAAATACATTTTTTCTCACAGCATAAGAAAAGGGTACGCTGGGTATTAAAAAAAGGTAGTAATAAAAAAAGTTTTGAATGGTTATGATAATATGTAATAAAATTCATACTATTTGAGGATAAAATCCATACTTTTGAGGATAAAATTCATACTATTTGAGGATAATAAGTAATAAAATTCATACTATATTGTTATGATAATAAGGTAGTAACTAACACGAATCCAAGGTCATATTCTACAGGAAAAATCATTAACCCTATGATCCGACCCAAAACAGCCATAGGCCTAAATATGGTTTTTGAGCAAATCAACTCCAAATCGTTCCTAGTCTTTTCCATTAATTCTTAAATATTCTACAACATCTATCCTCAAAGTTTCAAGCCATTTGAATAAGTAAAAAGTTGTTTGGGATCTCTAAACCCAAATCTGGCCTAAAACAGTCCCATTGAACCGGCACTCAAGTACGGTTCATGGGAAGGCCTTTCTGGTCAGCAAACTTGCGTAGAATTATAAGGAGAGAAATATATTTAGATAGAGAAAGAGAAACGGATGTATCCAGAGTTCCCAGGGACCATAAACTACATGGATTCACCCATGGGTTCATGCCTTTGGCTTAAATGGTTCAACACCACTAATCTTAGATCTTGTGCCTTCCAGCATAATGTCCGACCATGATCCTCCAAAGCATGCCTCCATCAAGTATTATCACATACCTCTTGTATTGATAAGATTTCTTCCTGGGTCGCACCAATGGTTCCTTCCATTGATCTCCCATGAAAACTGGTTCTGCAGTGCCTTCACCTTCAAGACTGTTCTTGTAAATGAGAAAGGATTCTGGCCTTCTCTCTTCTCCCCTGACTCTTTGCGTGTGTTCCCAGGATGAAGAGGAAACTTAAGACGTGATCATCCATGATCAAACTCCATCAGAGGGTCGTCCCAACTCCCCTCTTGATTCACCACAAAACTGCCTTTCCACACCCATGCACCCTTAAGGCTATCTTGGTCATGGAAAGTGGAATCCGGCAATCCTTCTTCTCACCTGACCATCTGCGTATTTTATCAGACTCTGTAGGATGATTTGGGTGTCAAAAAAATGGATCAAAACTCATCAATGGGTCGTTCATAACTTCCCCACTGATCTTCCCCAAAACTGCCTCTTTATGGCCTTCACACCATTCTTGATCTTTGATTGTGAATCCGACCAAATCTCTGTATTTTATATGTGTTTCTTTGTATTTCAGGGTGTACGAGGAAGCCCTGGCATTTCTATAAACCCACGGAACCATCCTCCTTTTATAGAAGAAGGGGTGGTTACTTTTCTAACCATTGCATCCCTTCGGTTTCATTCCTGTCCATTGATTTAATCAATGGTACAGATTGCATCCTTTCACCTATGGCAGTTACCAGACGTCCCTGAAAGGACTAACTGCCCATAGACACGTCACACAAAATCCCAGAGTGAATTCTCACGCCCATGACCCAACCAGAAGAGCCCATTGGCCCATTGGTACACATGGGTCATCCACATGGCCCGTCCACTGTCCAGAACGAGCCCAACTTCTCAAGACTTGAACACTCCGTCCAGCTGAGATGAGCTGATCCCCATCTGGTCCAGCTGAGTGAGCTAGTAGGCCAGCTCAGAGAGCTGACTCTACCCAGCGTGAGCTGGCCAGAGCTAAGTCTTACCTCATTCAGCTGATCGAGCTTCCCGAACACTTAACCAAGCTGCCGTATCACTCGTCCAGCTTTCTTATCTTCATATTATTCTATGTCTAAGTCCTTTGGTCCATTCCTTGACCTAGACTGAGCTTTCCCATGATCTATTCTGATCATTCACTTCATTACAGCTTGTTCACGATCAATTTCCATGATCTGAATTGATATCACTCAAATTACCCTAGGAGTGAGTTACTCTCATCAAAAGAGGTTCACGTGTAGTACTTAGGGATCAAATCCACAGAGACTCTAGGATTACACAACATATTATTTAGTTTCCGAAGTAAAGCTAGATAGCGAGTTTTAAACAATAACTTAAAAGGTAACCAAGCAATTGCTTGATTGATTGATTTGTTTGTTAGGAGAAAAGAAGGTGATTAGACTTAGGTATTTTCTCAGGTATGACAAGCATGCAAGTTATAAAGGGTTTTTATTATTCATAGTTCTGGATTCAAACTCTTAAGGAATTAAGGTATTAACTCTTACGGGATCTCGGGTCAAGAACTATCGTTCGATGACCTTGAGTAAATATCGATCGATAGTTCGATAGAAATATTGATCGATTGTTGTTATGCTATATCGGTCGATAGGACGGTTATCTCGTCGATCGATATTGCACCAGCAAGTTCTAATGATTGGTTTGAAAGGGGTTCTCTAGTCTTCAATAAATAACTTGGATTCTAGGTAATTGCTAAGTTCTCACTTATCCAAATTGATCCTAAAATCAGAGGTAAGGGTGATCAATCCTTAACATTAGTATTTATAATAACTAGATTTTTAGAACTATATTTTAAACACCCTAATGATGGTTACTTCAATGCATGAGTCAACCCTAATGAGAAACCTAAATCTAACAAGAGAGACTACTCAAACATATTTATGAGAGGCAAAGTTATAATGGTTTGAATATGCTTTAAGAAAATAATAATAATAAGAGAAACAATAAGTAAAGAAAGGGAGTGCAAGATCTTCTCTGGATTGTAGTTCATATCTCTCTCTCAATTCTTAAGCTCTTCTTCAAAGTATGGCTAGATGCTTCTCTCAAATTAGGCCTAAAAGGTCTCTGGAGAAGTCTGCTTAATCTAGTACAAAACCCTCTTAAAATAGTCTAACAGGCGGCCAGGGACTTAAGGTGTAAATTATTAAAACTCTTGTGAAGCAATTAAGTCTTCTAATCTTCATTTAATTGCTTTGGAAGACTTCTGTATCGATCGATATAGAATGTCTTCTATCGATCAATTTGGATGATCTTTCATCGGTCGATTGCTCTTAATGCTCATCGGTCGATGTCTTCAACACGTTTTGCTCATATCTTCATAAAGTCTCCATTTTAGCTCCAAAATGGCCATTTTACACCAGTGAGTACCTGAACCTGTAAAAGCTCTAAAAATACACTAAAAGTATCCTTTTGTTTCCAAAAACATATATAAATCATGGTTAAAAGTGGGTAAAATGCATGATATATCAACTCCCCCAGACTTATCGTTTTGCTTGTCCTCAAGCAAATAATAGAACATTGGTCTAGAAAAGGTTTGAAAGGTGGAAGCTCCTATAATTCTAATCTTACAATCATCACCTCCTTACTTATTGCAATTCACTTCAAATATCTATCAGTCTCAGAAGTACATTATACAATATCCTAGCTTAGCAACCAAATTCAATCTAGCCAACAACTCAATGATCTTGTTTGACTATCCCCTCTGCCAATCTCATTTATGCATAAAATAAAGGTGTAGGCTTTACCTTGGGAGTATCGATCAAGGAACACTTGGATTCAACTCAAACAAGTTTCAGGCATTCTCATTCTGGTTCCTTTTCTCTCTTTATATCCCTTCTCTGAATCCCAAATTTCTTTTTCTTTTATATCAATCTCAATGAACAACTAATGTTCCTCTTATTGATCTTTCTACTTTTTGTAGCTTTTTCTGACAAGGTGTAGGCGAATAGTGGGATCATGGGAGGGTACCTCTCCCTCGCTTCCACAATGTGTGATCATTCCTTGAATTATAATAGTGGGGTCATGGGTAATGTACCTCTCCGTCTGCCTCTCAGGAAATCATCTCAATCTTTTATTTTCTTTTTGGATGCCAAAGGGAGGAGAGAAAGAAACCAAAATTGTTGAGACTTTTACCTTCCAGATTTTGAAAGAGGATTCTGATCCCTTGTATGTCAAGCCCCAAGACAAGCAATAAATGTCAGGTTAGATTGGAAATTGGCTTTGGTTCTTCCATACATTTTCAACAAGTGTTGTCATAGCTGACCGGTGCTCTGCTTTAGCATCTCTAGTACATTTTGTAACTGACAAATCTAAGAGTGGTGCTTAAGAAGTGGTTAGGTAACAAGTATGAATCTATATAATCATTGCTTCCTTTTTAGTAAAACATCTCTCTCTCTCTCTCTCTCTGTATATATATATATATATATTTTTTTTTTAGGTAAAAATGATAGTAATGAAATGAAAATGTTAGTAAGATACCCCCCCCCGCCAGACTGAAACAACACTGTCCTCAGTGTTATTTTGTCTAGGAGGAAAAATTAGAATTTGAATATAGCAAAAATATTCATGTTAGTAGGAAAAATCGTACCTCTGCCCTTACATATCGATCAATATGTCTGTTAAGACATCGATCGATGTATGGTTAGTTGCATCGGTCAACATAATATGGCGTACGTCGATCGATATAGGGTGCCTTCGCCTATTGTGTGGTTAGTCTGTCAAACTCACACTCACCATTGATGGGTTATGTAACCCTATGTTAGCTCTGTTAGACATACTCAACACACACAAATAGTTAGATAAAAGATAGTAGCAGGCATAGTCAAAGAAAGTACGAATAAAAATCCTACATGTCTGGATTTAAAAGTGAAAACATAATAGTACGAGATAAGGGATAGAAAGGAGCAAGTGAATCAGTCGTCACTGCTCTCGTCGTCGTCCTCCTCGTCGTGCTCGTCATCCTGATCAGGCTGGTGGGAAGGACCTGTCGCCGATGGGTCAATGGCTGAAGTGCTCGCTCGGCTCGAACAACGGCATCTCGAGACACGTGACCAGATGGCGCGAAGAGCATCCAACACTCCTCTCCTGTAGACCTGCTCTTCTCCTGTCTCTATCCCTGAGAGATCTGGGAACGGGGGTAGCGATGCTGATGATGAAGCTCGAGAGGTACCAGTGCTGCGGGCCCTTGTGACACGGCTCTGCGCGGGTGGGTCACGGACTAGGCTCGGGTTTGGCTGGAACCGAAGCCTGTCGAGGTTGCCCGCAAAGGCAGTCGTCGCTGGGTGAGGCAAAAGGAACTGGTGTAGACCAGCTAGAGTCTTGAAAAACCAATGCCGCTGCCTGTCCATCCAATTGCTGTTACGCAGATGCTCCTCGTCCATGTAAGTCCGAGTGGTGACTGTCGTGCCCTCATCGAACCTGATACCACAGTGCTGGAATATCGGTGTCAGCAAACTCGTGACGGTCTCCCTCTTCCTCCCCGATCCACCAGAAAAAGGCTTGGTCTTCAGGCTGGCTAGGTGCTCAGCGAAGACGCCACCCAGGTTGGGTGTGGCCATGTCGCGCTCGGGATCCAAAAAGGTCAGATCGACCAGTCCGTCCAGTGCGTGGTACAGCAGGGTAAGCTCGGTGATCCTTACCTTGTTAGGCTCCATCTTGCAAAGCAGAGTGGAGGCAAGGATCCTCATGAAGTACCGGAGAGTCGGGTGGCGGATATCAGACAGAAGCACTGAGGCTGAGATCCAGGGACCTGTGCCAAAGATCGCCTAGAACTTTGCAACCTCTGAGAAGCGGAGATGGAACTGGAGGTGGCGGTGTTGTTCCCAAACCTGTAGATCTCGCAGAGCTCGGGGACAGAGACATAGTACCTGATGCCTCTAGCAAAGAAGGAGAGAACACCGTCACAAGCAACAGTCGGTGGCGGGTTCTTGTACATAAAGCGAACTGTGGCCATGAACTGCTTGACGAGCGAGGGGTAAAGGTCATAGGATTGGGAACCCATGGTCCCAAATCCGAGCTGAATGAGCATCTCGCTAAGATCCTTCTCGATCCCTATATCGGTCAATATGACTTGATTAGGCTATTATGCTTACAATTTTGCTTAAGGTTTAGTAATTAATTAATTGAAACTAAATGCATTAATTTTGAAAAACATGATAAATTAAATCCTAATTGGGTTAACCTATTCTATTGGGTATCATAGGCGGAGTTAGGCGTACCTAACCGGAGGGGTTTATCATTTGGGGGCTTGACCCAATAGTGTTTCACTCGTTGTCCATATACCGTAAATTCTTCTCCTTTCTCATTTACAAGGGTAACGGTTCCATTTGGTGGGGCCGCTATGACAGTAAAAGAGCCAGACCAACGAGAGCAAAGTTTTCCGGGAAATAGATTTAAACGAGAGTTGTATAAGAGAACTTGATCATTCGGGACGAAATGTCGAGAAACAATGTGTTTGTCATGGTAAGCTTTGGTTTTCTCTTTAAAGAGCTTAGAGTTCTCATAGGCCAGATGTCTTATTTCATCTAGTTCATTTAGCTGGATGAGTCTGTTTTCTGCAGCTGACTTTATGTCAAAATTTAGCAATTTAGTAGCCCATGCTGCTTTATGTTCTAACTCTACTGGTAAGTGGCAAGATTTGCCGTAGAGTAGGTGAAATAGAGTCGTTCCTAGTGACGTCTTAAAAGCTGTTCTGTAGGCCCAGAGTGCATTATCCAATTTCCTAGACCAATCCTTTCTTGTTGCTCCGACAGTCTTTTCTAGAATCTCTTTGATCTACCTGTTAGAAACTTCGACTTGTCCACTAGTCTGCGGATGGTAAGGCGTTGCAACTCTATGATGGACTCCGTTCTTTTTGAGCAGATTCTCAAAGATTTTGTTGATAAAATGGGTACCACCGTCTCTTATAACTACACGAGGGACTCCAAATCTTGGGAAAATGATGCTTTTGAAAAGTTTGATAACAACAGAGGCATCATTAGTGGGTGACGCAATTGCTTCAACCCATTTGGAAACGTAATCTACAGCAACCAGAATGTAGCGGTTTCCGTAAGAGGTAGGGAAAGGACCCATGAAGTCGATCCCCCAACAATCGAAAACTTCTACTTCGAGGATAAATTTTTGTTCCATTTCATGTCTCTTGCTGATTTTTCCTCGACGTTGGCATCTGTCGCACTTGACGATAAAGGCATGAACGTCGCGGAACATAGTAGGCCACCAAAATCCAGCTTGGAGAATTTTGAAAACCGTTTTAAAGGTTGCAAAATGCCCGGAGTATTCGGATCCATGGCAGTGGTAAATGATATCAGCAATTTCAGATTCAGCTACGCATCGTCAAAATATGATGTCGGCGCACTGTTTATAAAGGTAAGGTTCGTCCCAGTGATATCTTCTTATTTCTCTGAAACTTTCTGTCGTAGTGTTTAAGTTCTTCGGGTTCGACGTTGGCGGCATGATAATTTACTATGTCAGCATACCAAGGTCTCTCGCTAAATTGCTTTTCCACAGCGTGCGTTTCCTGCTCGACATCCCCACTATGGGAGATGTTGTGTCTATCAGCGAGTGTTTGGTGTGCCACAGTCACGGTCGTGTCGATGGGGATCTTAAACGTGATGTTGTGTAAGTCAATATTATCGCTTCCATCGATCGACATGGTATCACCAGTATCGATCGATTTAACTGAAAGTGCATCGATTGATGTCAGGTCTCTAAAATCATTGCCTTCAGTATCAACGGCCGATGCAAATTCAGAAGAGAGTTGTATCTGGCCGATGAGTGATGAATCTGTGAAGTACACATTTTCAGTTGGTATGAAATCATTGATAGGGACTTCTTCGTCTATTCTGATCCGAGAAAGATGATCTGCAACACCATTGTCTACTCCCCTCTTGTCCTTTATTTCCATATCAAAATCTTGGAGAAGGAGTATCCATCGGATAAGGCGTGGTTTCGCATCTTTCTTTTGCATTAGATACCGAACAGCGGCATGATCAGTGTGAACAATGACCTTCGAGCCTACTAGATAGTTACAGAATTTTTCGAAAGCGTATACTACTGCAAGTAGTTCTTTCTCAGTTGTTCCATAGTTCCTTTGGGCGTCGTCCAGAGTTCAGCTGGCGTAATAGATAGCATGTAGCTTCTTCTCTTTTCGTTGCCCTAAAATGCTCCTACAGCGAAACCGCTCGCATCGCACATTATCTCGAATTGGAGGTTCCACGTTAGTTGGGGGTGGTAGACTCATCATCACTTCTATTTTTGCTCTGTCTACCTCAATTCCTGCTGCGGACACTTTGTGTCCGAGCACGATTCCGTCATTGACCATGAAATGACACTTTTACCAGTTGAGGACCAAATTCTTTTCCTCACATCTCTCCAAAACCTTGCATAGGTTGTCGAGACAAATTTTAAAGCTTGATCCATAAACTGAGAAATTATCCATGAACACTTCCATGAAATTTTCTATCATATCAGTGAAGATTGACATCATGCAGCGTTGGAAAGTAGCTGGGGCGTTACACATACCAAATGGCATTCTCCGATATGCGAAGGTTCCATAAGGGCACATGAATGTTTTCTTTTCTTGATCATCTGGATGTATCGGGATTTGGAAAAATCCGGAATACCCATCAAGAAAACAATAGTATGGGTGATTTGCTAATCTTTCCAACATCTGGTCAATAAAAGGCAGGGGAAAGTGATCTTTCCGAGTAGCGGAATTTAGTTTTCGATAATCGATGCACATGCGATGTCCGGTTACAGTCCTTGTTGGGATAAGTTCATCTTTTTTGTTCTTGAAGACTGTAATACCTCCCTTCTTTGGTACAACGTGGACTGGAGTTACCCAATTGCTATCAGAGATTGGATAAATTATCTCTGCATCAAGCAGTTTAATGATTTCCTTCTTGACGACTTCCTAGAGATTTGGGTTTAGTCGTCTCTGATGCTCTACAGATGACTTGAATTTGTCCTCCAGATGAATCCGATGCATACAAAGGTCAGAAGATATGCCTCGGATGTCATCTAAAGAGTATCCAAGTGCTTTTCTATGCTTGCGAAGCTTGTTTAGCAACAGAGTAATTTTCCCGTTAGTGAGATTTGCGTTAACTATCACAGGATAGCAATCGTCCATAAGAAAAGCATACTTAAGTCCAGCAGGTAACTGCTTAAGCTCCACTTTTGGTGCTTTTTCTTTAGTGAGATTTCCAACTGATTGCGGGTGTCGATCGATACTGCTTTCAAGATATCGATCGATGTCGATCTCTGATCCATCATCACTGTTGGTTTCCATGCGTGAGGATCCTTTGCTAGTTTCTATGAGACGATCGCACTCGGTTGCTCTCCTGTCTATACCAAAAATTTCATTCTGAGCAGATACAGGTGCATCTTCCAAATGATCATCCGAGTACAATTTCTCAAAAGATTCTTGGGTCAGTTCATCCACCTCGTCCACATAAGATGATTGTTTATCTATTAAAGGAAGTGTGATGACTTTTTCCATATCAAATCTCATAGGGATGTTTCCTATGTTAAGATTTATCCGTCCTTCTTTAACATCAATAATGGTGTTTGCAGTAGCAAGGAATGGTCTACCTAATAGGATCAGATCTCTCGGCTTGTTTTTGTAATGCAGCACAACAAAATCTGTAGGGACAGTTCATCCGTCGATCTTTACTGGTACATCTTCGAGTACACCTTCCGCAATCCTAACAGATCTATCATCAAGTACTAGTTGGATATTGGCCGGTGTAAATTCAGTATACCCAAGGAATATTGCAACGGAATGCGGCATTAAATTTACGCTAGAGCCTAGATCACAGAGTGCTCGTGGGAATAGATGGTTTCGAATTGTGCACTTGAGAACGAAACTACCAGGATCTGGTCGCTTCTCTGGGGTTTGAATGATGGCGCTAGCTTCTGCTGAAACCATCATTACATTGCGTTTTTCTGTTGAAAAACTCTTCGTTGTCATTCCTTTGACATATTGTCTTATGGTTGGTGAAATACTGAGGGCGTCACTAAGTGACATTTCTACCGTAACTCGTTCGAAAGCTCGTCTGCAAATTTCTTTATCCATGTTGTGTCTAGTATTAGACTTGGGAGGGTAGGGAGGTAAAGTGTTGTACACCCGTTCTATGGTCGGTTCGTTGGGTGTTGGACTTTCTTTCGAATTCGTGGGTGATTGTCGATAGATACCGATATCTCTGTGTCGGTCGACCTCGGTGTCCTCGTGTCGCTCGACATTGGGTTCTTCGTGTCGATCGACATCTACAACTTCCTCATCATCGAGAATGATTACTGGTTTCTCAGTTCCCTTAGAATCTTTATTCTTTTCTTTGTTTTGCTGGAGCTCAGATTTCAAATCGCGGAGAAGCACGGGGTGGGGAATGGATTTCTCCGATTCTGGAATATCAGTGTTTCCTTCCGTAGGGTGGTTTTCTCTAATGATCGGAGTTAGCTGTTTTCCGTTCCTTAGCATTATAGCACTTACCTGACGTTTAGGGTTTATGTCAGTCTTCCCTAGTAGACGTCATGCTTCCCTCTTGATAGTGGTAGCGCAATTGGCAATATCGCCTTCCAGACTTCTGATTTGCTTACGCAAAATGTCAAATTCCTCCTACATTTGGCAGCAGACATAATCCAACTTGATGTCTAGGTCTTGGCTTAGCCTCTGATTCCCCGTGAAGACATGGTTCAAAACGGTTTGGGCTCTCCCGTTTTGGGTAAAACTATCTATGTCAAAAAGGTCTTCCTTAGGGTTTTTATGTCCAAGGAGCGTTTGCTCTATGGAATGAGTATATATGAGGAATTTGACATAGATAGTTTTTAAATGCCCCCCAACACGCCAGGTTTAGGAATTATCAAAGATACCATCTAATCTAGATATTTTTCTTACCAGTTCTCTATTTACAAATATGGATAACTTATTTTAGCAGATAATTTTGTGGCATATTATTAAAGAAGATTTGGTGAAACTGGTAAATGATTTTTTTGGTCACAGGGGTACTGGATGAGAGATTAAATATTACTCATATTTGTATGATACCAAAGACGGAGAGACCCACACGGATGACTGATCTTCGGCCAATAAGTCTTTGTAATGTAGGGTATAAAATTATATCGAAGGTGTTATGTCAGAGACTGGAAAGTTGCCTACCTAGGCTTATCTCGGAAACTCAATCGGTTTTTGTGGCAGGGAGGCTAATATCGGACAATATCCTCATAGCGCAGGAGATTTTACATGGTTTGAGAACTAATATATCTTATCAAGGGAAGTTCATGAAAATTAAAACAGACATGAGCAAAGCATATGATATAGTGGAATGGGAGTTCATTCGGGCACTATAATATAAGATGAGTTTTGATTCTCACTGTATTACCCTTATGATGGAAAGCATCTCGTCAGTTCAGTATCGGGTTTTATTAAATGGTCAGCCACGAGGACACATTATCCCTCACAGAGGTTTAAGATAAGGGGATCCCTTGTCTCCATACTTATTTATTATGTGGACTGAGACATTAATGTGGGAACCGAGATTCACACTTGTCGATTTCCGTTAAATAAAGAAACTTAGGAAAACCCTAATTTCCCAGAGGAACCGGATCTCTGCGAAAGCCAACGACAAGTAACCAAATAAATGCGGAAAAATATAAAGAACACAATAAAACGAATTTATAAAGAAAGTCGATCTTATTTCTGATTCGCGTAAGAGCGTTGCGATCATTACAAGGAATTACAAAGGCTTTGGCCGCAGGGGCCATCAGCGAGTTAAGAACATAAAACCCCAGATCTAGTCGAGTCGCAGCTCGATAACGAAAGACGGAAAAAGATAGGAAAAAAGGTTTGATTGATTTCGGACTGAACCTTATGAAAGGCTGCCTACGTACCCCTTTCGGGGATCAAGTCGAACGTAGTTCAGTTGATAGAGCTGGACCAGAGATCGAACTGCCTGGGCGAGTTCTTCTAGTAATTGAGCGCCAGTCATAGAAACCGAACTTGTCGAGAAAAAGCCTAAGTTTCCAAGTGCGGAAAATTATAAATGTAGAAAAGTTGTAAAAGTCTCAGATGAGAGCTCTAGATTTCGTCCCTCTCTTCTGCCCTACGCCTCTGGTTTATATACTCCTCGCCTTGACGGTTCGATCTTTCAATTTTGCCCGGATTTGAGTATTTCGGGAATCTTCCATTTTTCTCGATCCTTCCTTTTCTTCTGCGGAAATCTTCTATTTATCTTCAAACTTGCCTTTTATCTTCGAACTTGACATTTATTTTCCTTCTGCGAATAAACCGTCAAAACGTTATGGAATCTTCGGGTTAGATTCCGTTAAGATCGCGAGATGGGTTTTTATCGCGTTTTAGGTCCTTCCGGGCTGTTTTGCGATAAATCCGATTTCCAACTTTTTACGGGATCGTTTCCTGATCTGACATCTTTTTTAATAAATTCCTCGAGTTAATCGTAAGGTTTTACGATTTACTCGACTTTTTATTTAAAATACGTTTTTTACGATTTACTCGACGTTTTTTATTAAAAACACGTTTTTTATGATTTCAACGAGAAATCTCGAGTAAATCGTATAGTTTAGGCAATGTTCGGTGTTTCGTTTAACCTTTTCCGTTTTATACGATTTCCTCGAGTTCTTTCCGAGAAAGCGAAGTTTTACGGTTTTTATCGTAAAACTTGAATGATAGGTTGGATCGAGACGGAACGGGAGACGTTTCGGCCGCGGTTCAGAATGCGACCGTGTCGAAAGACGTAAGTTTTGAATCGGGGATGCGGGAGATTGAGGCGCGGGATATCCGAGAAGTCTTTAGTTCGCCCATCGGCGAACTAAGCCGGCCCGAGAGATCGCGTAAGTTTTTTCCCCAAAACGAAGGGTTTTTCGGTACGGTGCTTTGTGAAGTGTTGACCTTCCGAGATTCGTACGGCTCTAGGAGCTCTGGTACGAGTGTTTTCTCAAACGTCGGATTTTGTAGGCAACTTGCTTCGAAAATAGAGTGAATCGCGAGAATACAGGACTTAGCCGATTTTCGACAAGTTCGCATTATCCGTTGAATGTACTGGCTTGGCGTGAAGGTTGTGTTCAGCCGCACAGCCAAGGTCGTATTTGGTAGAGGATTAGACCACGACACTTTCGTGCTATCGAAAAGGTCGAGTCGGTTTGTAAACTTGGCATTGAAGTGAAGCGTGATCGGACAATAGCCAAGTAACGTTTGTCGAGCTTGATATGCCAAGTATGCCCATGGTTGTAGGAAACGTTTTTCCGTTGTAGGTTTGATTTATACGATGAAAGTTTCGTATAAACTTTCCTTTGTATGGAAGTTGTTTTCTTTTTTGCTCGAGGGAGACAGATCCTAAGAAGCTCGATGTAGAGCCCGTGCGGAGTCGTTTGCGGGGCGGTCTCATTCTCGGATGTAATCGGAAGGAATGAGAGCGGATGCTTGTGAACCGAAGGGCTAAAGAGAGAGATCTTTCAGATCGTGTCGGGAGGAGGCAAAGTTTAGATTGGTCGCTCAGTGCCGGATCGTATAGCTTGGTTTTCGCTATAAGGAATGTACTTTTCGCACAACCTGTTACGTTCATTTTCGAAAGTTACTTCGTTATGACATGATCCTGACTATACGAAGGATTTCTCGCGTAAGTAACGGGTAATGAATTTAGTAAATTGGCACGACGCATTGGGTTAACAATGTCTCCGCAGATTTTTCGAGAAACCTTTCCGCTTAGTTTTTGATTCTTCGGTGATAGTTTTTTCGGACTCACTCGTGGAGTTTTACCAAAAGTTATTTCACCGAGATCTAGTCGCAAAATGTTTTAGCGGGTTTCTCGGGCGGAATGAATCACATGATCAGCAATAGGATGAGTCAGCGAGAAGGGAGGACGTGTTCTCTATTGCTGCTTTGTGTTCTCGATCTTTCTTTTTGCCGCAAATGTTCTTGATATTATTCCGTGACTCACTTGGTTCGACGGAGAATAAGATTAGTGCTTTGACACCTAAAGATTTCTCATATAATTTTTTGACTCTTATACTTGTTTTATCAAGTTCGAGAAGATCTTTATGACTTCGGCAAATCGTCGAGTTCCGCTCTGAAGTTTCGCAGAGATTTCCTAACCGCATGATTGCGACGAGAGATGCTGTATATTCCTCGAGATTATTTCCCAGACAGTTTGGATCAGTCTTTAGCACTTAGACGTTTTTTAGATTGTCGTTTGCTTTTGGGATGATTTCGACGAGGCGTTGCATCGTCCGAATATTTTTCCGCTTATTTTCGATAGCGTTTTCTTGATGCGAGGAAAAATATTCGGCGAAAGAAGAAAGACGAGTTTCGTTTGAAGGATTTGGATGATCGACAATCCGGGTCGATTAAAGACCATGGTTGATCGGAGATGACTTGGAGTATGTCTGATTTACGAGAACTTCTAGGACTGAGTCAGTTTTAAGACGACGTCAGCATCTCTAGCTCCTTCTTTCTTTTAGGAAATGAGTATGTTTGAATGCGTGGCGATCGTTTCTCGGTTGTACGAGAGATTGGATCGGTTTGCGAGATGAATGGTTAGAGAACGACAAATCGAGATAGACAAAAATGGCTTACGAGTTAGCATGCTAGACTATCTTCTAAATTCTAAGTTCTCTAGGTTTCTTGGCAGTTTACAAGACGTTTTCGTTTCTTACCTACGAGAAATTAGAAGTCTATTAAAATTTTTGAATCGGACATACCTTAGCTTCATCGATGATTTGGGGTCGTCTATTCTTCGTTCTTCATCTTTTGACCTACCGGTCTTCGACGTATTACCAGCGAGAGTATCGGAGCGGGGAGAAGACTTAACCATCGGAGCTCATGTTCTTATTTCTTCGTACTGCTGGTTTTATTTGACCGACTAGGTGCGCTTTGTATATCGAAAAAATCAATCACGCGTTTATGATTGGATGTTTTTGATTTAGCGTGGCAGACTTTCGTAAAACCGGATTGGGTCTAGAGACTTCAGATTTCTCGTATAGTTTAGGCAACTTTAAGTCAACCGTTGCCGTTTTAGACGATCGATCCGAACTTATACGAAGAAACAAGTCTTTGCGGTTTTTTCGTAAAATCCCGATGGCAATTCCGATTGAGACGAAACGAGAATCAGCGCGATCAAGACTCGAGAGAGAAACTCGAGGATTGGTTCAGTTCGACGTAGGGCAAGTTGGGTGAACCCTTTCAGCTCGCTGTGTGGCGATCCGGATGGTAAGAACCCTTGAGGCAAAGTCAGCGTCTCTTGGGAAAGCTAGGCGTTTGGTTCAGTTCGCCGTATGGCGAGCTAGTTAGTTCTAGGTTCGGTGAGATAGGACGCTTGGCGCGGGTGATCTCGATTCGTTGAGTTGACTTGTTTTCGTCGTAGAATCTCAACGGAAAGTCCGATTGAGACGAAACGAAAAGCGTCTCAATCAAGATTCGAGATGGAGATGTTTCGATCCATCGAGCTTGTCCAACTTGCCTAATGGTGAATCGGCGGGCACAGTCCCGATTCATAAAGCTATCTTGTTTTCGTGGTAAAACCTCAACGAAAACTTTGATTGAGATGAAACGAAAAGCAGTGCGATTATTGTTTAGAGTATGGTCCGGCTCACCATAGCTATGAGTTGGATTGTGCGGACCCTAGGAAAAAGTCAGTGCCTCTGGGACGAGGTGGAAAGCCGATCAGCTCGCCAAGATGGCAAGCTAGGTTGCTTGGCCAACTCACCGTCTTTTCGGCTGGATAGTATTGCCTGATTCTGCGAGTAGCCTCAGGTTCTTCCGCGAGCAACCTAGGGTTTTGTCGCGAATAACCTAGGGTTTTTCCGCGGGTAACCTAGGGCTTTCTCCGTGAGTAACCTAGGATTTTTCCGCGAACAACCTAGGGTTTTGCCGCGAATAACCTACGGTTTTTCCGCGAGTCACCTAAGGGTTTCTACGCGAGTAACCTGGGGTTTTTCCGCGAACAACCTAGGGTTTGGCCGCAAATAACCTACGGTTTTTCCGCGAGTCACCTAAGGCTTTCTACGCGAGTTACCTAGGGTTTTGCCGCGAATAACCTACTGTTTTTCGGCGAGTCACCTAAGGCTTTCTACGCGAGTAACCTGGGGTTTTTCCGCGAACAACCTAGGGTTTGGCCGCGAATAACCTACGGTTTTTCCGCGAGTCACCTAAGGCTTTCTACGCGAGTTACCTAGGGGTTTGTCGCGAATAACCTAGGGTTTTTCCGCGGGTAACCTAGGGCTTTCTCCGCGAGTAACCTAGGGTTTTTCCGCGAACAACCTAGGGTTTTTCCGTGAACAACCTAGGGTTTTGCCGCGAATAACCTACGGTTTTTCCGCGAGTATCCTAGGATTTATTTCGCGAGTAAGTTACGGTTTGTTCCGATGTTTCTGGGAGAGCAAGTTTTATTTTTCCGAAAGGTTCTCGGAAAACGTCTTTTGCTTAACGCGTGAGATTTTTCCAACTCGGAAATAAGAAAAACACTATGGGGTTTGACAGATTTTATCGTTCCCCTTAGCGATCTGAGATAGAAATCATGAGCTTGTTTTGTTGCTCTTTCCGTGGCGAAGAGTCGCGATTAGGTTTTCGATTTTGTTGAGTACTACAGCGTTTGCGCGAGCGTTGGCTGTAGGAGCAGTCGCTGCTGGAGTTGTTTTACCAGCGTCTTTTTGCGAGTTGCGACTTTCTCTTTCATACATCCAGACATCGTTTTGGTCAAGCGTTTTGCGGCTATGAGTAAGAGTAATCCGACCCCCCTCCTTCTAGCGCCAAACTGTGGGAACCGAGATTCACACTTGTCGATTTCCGTTAAGTAAGGAAACTTAGGAAAACCCTAATTTCCCAGAGGAACCGGATCTCTGCGAAAGCCAACGACAAGTAACCAAATAAATGCGGAAAAATATAAAGAACACAATAAAACGAATTTATAAAGAAAGTCGATCTTATTTCCGATTCGCGTAAGAGCGTTGCGATCATTACAAGGAATTACAAAGGCTTTGGCCGCAGGGGCCATCAGCGAGTTACAAACATAAAACCCCAGATCTAGTCGAGTCGCAGCTCGATAACGAAAGACGGAAAAAGATAGGAAAAAAGGTTTGATTGATTTNGCAGGGGCCATCAGCGAGTTACAAACATAAAACCCCAGATCTAGTCGAGTCGCAGCTCGATAACGAAAGACGGAAAAAGATAGGAAAAAAGGTTTGATTGATTTCGGACTGAACCTTATGAAAGGCTGCCTACGTACCCCTTTCGGGGATCAAGTCGAACGTAGTTCAGTTGATAGAGCTGGACCAGAGATCGAACTGCGTGGGCGAGTTCGTCTAGTAATTGAGCGCCAGTCATAGAAACCGAACTTGTCGAGAAAAAGCCTAAGTTTCCAAGTGCGGAAAATTCTAAATGTAGAAAAATTGTAAAAGTCTCAGATGAGAGCTCTAGATTTCGTCCCTCTCTTCTGCCCTACGCCTCTGGTTTATATACTCCTCGCCTTGACGGTTCGATCTTTTCATTTTGCCCGGATTTGAGTATTTCGGGAATCTTCCATTTTTCTCGATCCTTCCTTTTCTTCTGCGGAAATCTTCTATTTATCTTCAAACTTGCCTTTTATCTTCGAACTTGACATTTATTTTCCTTCTGCGAATAAACCGTCAAAACGTTATCGAATCGTCGGGTTAGATTCCGTTAAGATCGCGAGATGGGTTTTTTCGCGTTTTAGGTCCTTCCGGGCCGTTTTGCGATAAATCCGTTTTCCGAATTTTTACGGGATCGTTTCCTGATCTGACATGTTTTTAATAAATTCCTCGAGTTAATCGTAAGGTTTTACGATTTACTCGAGTTTTTATTAAAAATACGTTTTTTACGATTTACTCGACGTTTTTTTATTAAAAACACGTTTTTATGATTTCAACGAGAAATCTCGAATAAATCGTATAGTTTAGGCAATGTTCGGTGTTTCGTTTAACCGTTGCCGTTTTATACGATTTCCTCGAGTTCTTTCCGAGAAAGCGAAGTTTTACGGTTTTTATCGTAAAACTTGAATGATAGGTCGGATCGAGACGGAACGGGAGACGTTTCGGCCGTGGTTCAGAATG
>CAKOAT010206377.1:12697-31079 GCA_932364175.1 Eruca vesicaria subsp. sativa
GTTTTATAAAACGATTTCTCGAGTTTTATAAAACGATCTTCGAGTTTTATAAAACGATTTCTCGAGTTTTATAAAACGATTCTAGAGTTTTATAAAACGATTTCTCTAGTTTTATAAAACGATCCTCGAGCTTTATAAAACGATTTCTCGAGTTTTATAAAACGATCTTCGAGTTTTATAAGACGATTTCTCGAGTTTTATAAAACGATTCTCGAGTTTTATAAAAAGATTTCTCGAGTTTTATAAAACGATTCTCGAGTTTTATAAAACGATTCTCGAGTTTTATAAAACGATTCTCGAGTTTAATAAAACGATTTCTCGATTTTTATAAAACTATTCCTCGGGTTTTATAAAACTGTTATTTTTGTATTTTCGCGGGGAGTTTTGGCTATTAATTCCGTCGTACCAATTTTGACCCCAACAGTTAGCCCCCCAGCTCGTAAGAATCGTGAGATTCTTGCGAGTGGATTGAGTGCGTTTGGCGAGTTTGGCGGAATTAGGCAGAATTTTAATGGCCAAAAGTCCAAAGGTGAATAGTAAAATTCTTTCCTATAAGTATATGGAGTGAGTTTTGTAAATTTTTCATTCATTCCTCCATAACTTGCTTAGGTTTTAGGAAGACTTCTCTCTACTTTCTCCTTTAGATCATTTTTTCTTTCGGTCATCCAACATGCCTTTCGGACAGAAAGTTTCAGATAATGCTCATGCATCAATCTTTGATCCGAGCGACCTTGATACTTCCAGCGGCTGTTCTCTTCCCTAGCCGGTGTTTCGACGTTTCTCTATGACTAAGACAGAGTTCGCAGATTACCATTCAGCCGTGAGTGCCGCGGAGGTGCCGCCTTCGAATTTCTGGGTTCCGAAAAGAAATAATCCCCGGAAGAGGGCGGTTGGTATGAGCACGAGTACCGTTGGTTCTCTCAGATATTTGAAAAATACCTGTGCGATCCCCGAGTCGGTTCAGTTTTGCATCCCTGTCGAGGGTATGAGTGCTGGGGATCCGCCTCCGGGTTATTTCACGTGCTATGAGGCCTTTCTGCTAACCTGCCATCTATGGTTCCCTATTCCTCAGGCCATTTTCGAATTCTTGGACAGGTTTGGAGTACCGTTCGGCCAACTACGCCCTAAAGGTTTACAGCACCTTATCGGGATTCTGGTGTTGGGATATGAACGCGGTATGTCCCTTGACGTGGATTATCTTTTGTTTATATTGACATTCAAGGGGAGGAAGGATGGTTTTTACTTAGCCCCCCGACGGGGCATGACGGTTGTCGGCGGGCTCGCCTCGAATGATCACGACTGGATCTACCGTTTCTTTTATGTCAAAATCGACAGTGAATCGGTGGAGGAGAGTTGTATTCCTTTGATTAGGGCTGCGCGGGTAACAAACGGTATTTCATTAACGCGATACCCATATCTAGGTCTTGCCTTAAACCCAGCACACTGGTCGCTAACGTCTCAAGGCTTGAATCGAGATCCTAAAGGCATGTCTCTTCGTCTATATCTAAACGCTCACTCGATTTACTAAACATCCTAAAACGGGCAAACGAACAAGGCGATACACTAAGGGAAAACGGAATGCGAGACGACAACTCGCGGACCTCCCTCAATATCAACTCATAATCTTCCCGCTACATTCATACGAATAAAAACACGCTCTTAAAANTCTCTTCGTCTATATCTAAACGCTCACTCGATTTACTAAACATCCTAAAACGGGCAAACGAACAAGGCGATACACTAAGGGAAAACGGAATGCGAGACGACAACTCGCGGACCTCCCTCAATATCAACTCATAATCTTCCCGCTACATTCATACGAATAAAAACACGCTCTTAAAAACGCAAACTGATTTTTAATAAAGACGCAAAAGCGGCAGGGACTCAGAGCCGCACACGGCCAGTCCGAAAACTATAACGGCCACGCTCAGCCAGATCAAACGGCCTACGAGGCTAGTCTCAAGGCCGGCAAAGGTCAAGATGCCATCGACATCAATATGCTCGATAAACATATAACTAGACCGTAAAGGTCTTGCTGGGAAACAGGTCATACAAACCTTAACTCTGAAATGAACTAGAAAAGGCTTGATCCCCTCAAAAGGGTACGTAGGCAGCCTTCACAAGGCGCAGCCCTAATCTTAAACGCTTTCCGCTCCCTGGAGAGTGGAAAGATCACTTTCAACGGACCTTTCCGACCATTAATTCCGCCTAACTTAAGTAAAACTGGTTAACCACTCGCAAGAACCTTACGCTAAAGGCTCAAGATTCTTACGAGCTGGGGGGCTAACTGTTGGGGTCAAAATCGCTACGACGGAATCAACGGCTGAAACTCCCCGCAGAAATATAATGTTGGGGTCAAAATCGGTACGACGGATTTAATAGCCAAAACTCCCCGCGAAAATATAAAAGGAATAGTTTTATAAAACCCGAAGAGTCGTTTTATAAAACTCAAAGTCATTTATAAAACTCGCAGATCGTTTTATAAAACTCGAGAAGCTGTTTTATAAAACTCGAAGATCGTTTTATAAAACTCAAGAAAACGTTTTATAAAACTCGAGAAACCGTTTTATAAAACTCGAGAAATCATTTTATAAAACGATAGAATCGTTTTATAAAACTCGAAAAGCCGTTTTATAAAACTCGAGAAGCCGTTTTATAAAACCTGAAAAGTCGTTTTATAAAACTCAAAGTCATTTGTAAAACTCGCAGACCGTTTTATAAAACTCGAGAAGTCGTTTTATAAAACCCGAGAAGCCGTTTTATAAAACTCGAGAAATCGTTTTATAAAACTCGAAGATCGTTTTATAAAACTCGGAGATCGTTTTATAAAATTCGAAGATCGTTTTATAAAACTTAAGGATCGTTTTATAAAACTCGAGAATCGTTTTATAAAACTAGAAGATCGTTTTATAAAATTCGAATATCGTTTTATAAAACTCGAGGATCGTTTTATAAAACTCGAGAATCGTTTTATAAAACTCGAGGATCGTTTTATAAAATTCGAGGATCGTTTTATAAAACTCGAAGATCGTTTTATAAAACTCGAGGATCGTTTTATAAAACTTGAGAAGCCGTTTTATAAAACTCGAGAAGCTGTTTTATAAAACTCGAGAAGCCGTTTTATAAAACTCGAAGATCGTTTTATAAAACTCGAGAAGCCGTTTTATAAAACTCAAAGATCGTTTTATAAAACTCGAGCAGCTGTTTTATAAAACTCGAAGATCGTTTTATAAAACTCGAAGAATCGTTTTATAAAACTCGGGAATCGTTTTATAAAACTCGAAGAATCGTTTTATAAAACCCGAAGAATCGTTTTATAAAACTCGAGAATCGTTTTATAAAACTCGATGAATCGTTTTATGAAACTCAAAGAATCGTTTTACGAAACCGCTAAAAATCGAAACAGCCGTAAAACGTGAACTAGGAGGCACTCTACTAGTTCGCCCATTGGCGAACTAGTCCCGTCCCGGCTAGATCGCCAATGAGCGGACTAAGAGGTGCTGACTTTACTCCACTGGTTCTTTTCGCCTAGTTCGACATATGGCGACCTAGCCAAGCTGAACTAGCTCGCCGTACGTCGAGCCGACCATCCCAAGCCTCGATCTCCCACATCCTTGATTCAAGGCATACGTCCTTCGACACGATCGTATTCCGAATCACGGTCGAAATGTGTCCTGTTTCGTCTCGATCCGTCCTATCGTTCGAGTTTTACGATAAAAACCGCAAAACTCCGTTTTCCGAAAAGAACTCGAAGTAATTGTATAAAATGGTTAATCAAAACACCGAACATCGCCTAAACTATACGATTTATCCGAGATTCTTCGTTAAGATTATAAAAAACGCGTTTTTAATAGAAAACGTCGAGAGAATCGTAAAAAAACGGCATCGGATCAGGAAACGGTCTCGTTAAAGTCGTAAAACGGTTTTTATCGTAAAACGGCCCGAAAGGTCCTAAAACACGATAAAAACCCATCTCGCGATGTTAACGAAATCAAACCCGAAGATACGATAACGTTTTGACGGTCTACTCGCAGACGGAAGATAAAAGGCAAGTTTGAAGATAAATAGAAGATTTCCGCAGAAGAAAAGGAAGGATCGACAGATATGGAAAGTTCCCGAAATATTCGGTTTTGAGCAAAATGGAAAGACTAAAACCGCCTAAGGAGGAGTATATAAGGAGGAGGCATAGGGCAGAAGCTGGGACACGATTTTCAGAGCTCTCACCACCAAAATTAGCATTTAGGAAATTTTCCGTTTTCGTTATCAAGCTGCGTCTCAACTAGGGTTTTAGTCTTAGATTGCTAGAACTAGGAATTTCACCGACGGCTCACGCAGCTAAGGCAACTCTCGTTGTAACCATTCTTACACGAATTTGGAATAAGAATCCTTCTTGCTCTCAATCTCGTTTTTCTTTTTATATCTTTCAATTTATTCATATTAATCGCGTTCTTGGTTACTTGTCGTTGGCTTTCGCAGAGATCCGGTTCCTCTGGAAACTTAGGGTTTTCCCAAAGTTTCCTTTTTTACGATTTATTGACAGTAGGTGGATTTCGGTTCCCACAGGTGTTTTGTTTAACCGTTGCCATTTTATACTATTTCCTCGAGTTCTTTTTGAGAAAACAAAGTTTTACGGTTTTTATCGTAAAACTCGAATGATAAGACGGATCGAGCTAGTCGGGACGAGACTAGTTTGCCAGACGGCGAGCTAGGCCGGCTGGCCCAGCTCGCGTTTTACGTGGTTTCGGTTTTTCGCGGTTTTATGCTTAACTCGGATGATCGTTTAATCGACGTTTGTTTCGTTCTTCTGTGATAAAGATCTTCCGAGGTTTCCACGGATTTCCTTTTTTCGGAAATCTTTTTTGGATTTATAAAATGATTTCTCGAGTTTTATAAAACGATTTCTTGAGTTCTATAAAACGTTTTCTCTAGCTTTATTAAATGATTTTTTGAGTTTTATAAAACGATTTCTATTATCTTTCGCGGGGAGTTTTGGCTATTGATTCCGTCGTACCAATTTTGACCCCAACAAAAACCTCCCAAATCGCCAAACTCAAGTTGAAGGAAAGAAGTGGTTCGATGGTGGTTGGGGAAAAGGGAGCAAGATGGGAGAAAGGAGACAAGAGGGACAGGTGTGGGAAGGAGAGAGGTGGATTGGTGTGGGGTCGGCTGTTAGGCTTGTTTATTAACGTTGGACTTTATGAGGTGGAAGCAGATCTGTTTTTAATGTTTAAAAATTAGGACAGAGAAACGTGGAGGGGACCGTAACATATTATAATGATATAATAGTGAGGGTAAGAAGGAGAAGAGAAATATAAGAAAAAAATGGGGTAGATAGAATATTTGTAGGGTAAAGAGAATGAATTTTTTTCAACTGGGTCACACCAGAATCCTTACCATTTTTTTAATGATAACATCAATCATCGGTAGCATGAAGTATTTCCTCGCTTCCCGAAGAACACCATTGATAGATTCTGCTGCATTGGTCGTGTCAACATTGTATCTGTCTCCTTCAAAGTAACATCTTGCCCATTTTCCCACTTCAACACTCTTCAGATACTCGGAAGCAGAAGGATACTTTTTGGAAAAAGCAGAATAGAGAACATTGAACTCAGCCACTGTGGTGTGCCTCTCTCTTTTATTTCTAAGGGTACTTGTAGTTACCACGGAGCATGTATGAGATTTGATGTAAGTTCTAACCGTCCAAAGATCTGAATTCTTAAGCTTTGCTACACGAAAATACCACTTGCAACCTTCTTTGGCTCCTCGACATCTTGCCACAAATCTCCCAGTATCGGACTTAATTGTGTCATACTCAAAATCATTCTTATGCGCACCCCTCTGAACTAAAACTTGCATGGCTGTCTTAGTTCTGAATTCTTAACCCTTAGCCAAATCGAGACCATCATCCCATTCTTCTTCTACTACTGTTGTGACTTTAACTCTTGCTCTTGCTCTTGCAGCTTCAACTTCCATTCCAACTTCGGTTCCTTCATAAATCCTCATGCATCTCAAAGTATTCATGTTGTTCAGCTGTGTAATGAGTGACCATGCCATCCATCTAATGATCCTGCTCTATTCCATCTTTCTCAGTCCATCTTTCTCAGTCTCATCTTCCTTAGTCCCATCTTCCTTAGTCCCATCTTCCTCAGTTCCATCTTCTTCAATTATATCTGTATCAGTATCCTCTCCATCAGAAAGACCAACATAGCTACCATCATCAGTTCCATCATCATCTCCTGAAAGCTGCAGACCACCATATGTATCATCCATGCCACTGCTGATCTCCACATATAAAACACTTCTACATTTATCATGATTTACTTGCATGAGATAACCCAAAATGTCTTCATCACACCAAATAATGCATTAAAATAGTGGTAAGAATAGAGAAAAATATTCTTCGAGTTTTATAAAACGACTTCTCGAGTTTTATAAAACGATTTCTCGAGTTTTATAAAACGATTTCTCAAGTTTTATAAAACGATTTCTTTTATCTTTTCGCGGGGAGTTTTGGCCATTGATTCCGTCGTACCGATTTTGACCCCAACAGTTAGCCCCCCAGGTCGTAAGAATCATAGAGTTCTTGCGAGCGGATCAAACTTCTTTGGCGAGTTTGGTAGAATTAGGCGGAACTTTAATGGCCAAAAGTCCAAAGGTGAATAGTAAACTTTTTCCTATAAGTATATGGAGTAAATTTTTGAATTCTTTACTTCATTCTCCATAACTTATCCAAGAAACTTTCTCTTTACTTCCTTTGAGTTTGCTTCTCTCAAAGTTTTCAAGTATGTTTTCAAAATGAAGAACCCGTTCCTCAACCAGTTCTGATTCTCGTAACTCCGAGGGAACGAGCTCGCAACCTCGAGTTTCGGTTCCGAGAGAAGAGTACTCATTTCCATCGATCGATCCAATTGACTGTGCGGCTTATTGGGCGCTAGGATACGAGTCAGGATCCGCTAGGCCTGGGATTTGGGTTCCAGCTCTGTCGGATGCTGATCGAGCTTCCGGATGTCTGAGCTCAGCTCCTCCTAACAGTATTGAGTCCATGCGGGAATTTGGCCGAGTTCCAGAAGCGTTCGAGTTTCGCCTCCCAGTCGCCGTGGAGAGTGACAAGGCTGCACCTGATGGCTTTTTTACGTGCTATAATGCATTTTTGCAGCAATGCCATTTATGGTTTCCGATCCCGGAGATCATTGTTTGATATATTCAAAGGCTAGGATTATCAATCAGTCTGTTGACTCCCCTAGGCTTAAAACAACTCGTTGGTCTCTTGACGCTCAGCTACGAGCAGAGAATCACCCTCAGCGTTGACCATCTCGAGGGTTTACTGAAGCCCTCAGAGAGGACGCAAAGGATCACTTTATGCCCTCGTGCAGCAATCGTTACTGGTTGCTCGTCGAACTCTTCTTCTTGGAAGAAATTTTTTTTCTATGTTCGTATTGACAGCGCGTCATTCGAGGAGGATTGCATCCCGTTTTTCACGACCGTGTGGGGTTGGAAAGGTATGTGATTTGAGTTCATACGAGTGTCCTCCTTTTTACTTATTCGTTTTCGTTTTCCGTAGAGACCAACCCTTTACCTCCGCATCCGGTGGATCTCCCGAGTATCACTGCCTCACTTAAACGCGAGGAAGTTGGCTGGGGCAGTTTCTCTCCACAGCGCGTCCGCCAGGTGGTTGCTCTCTTCTGATCATGGCTTTTTGCGGATTCTCCGATTCATGAAGAGGATCCGTTCATAGGAGAATTTATCCCGTACGTTCCCTCAATGAGGAGGGGTAAGTCAAGATCTCGAAGGGATAAACATTCGGTTATTGAAGATGACGAATCTGAACGTACAGCCTCTCCCGACAATATTCTCAAGGACTTCCTTGACAGCCAGGCGGAAGAAGGTGTTTGGGCGACTGCGGGCGAATCGTCGACCTCCAATTTTCCGTGCGTTGATCTTGATCAAGTTCCGGAGTTTACTAGAGGGTCCGAGCAAGCTAAAGAGGTTCGTGTGTTTATATTTTTCGAGCAATTTTATCATCAGACGATTTCGCTTATTCTTTTTCTTTGGCAGGGTTTCCTTGTCATGAGCCGGGCCCTAGATATCCGTAGTGGTGAAGCTCGTCTTGCCGAGTTTCGAGAAGATATGGCCAAAAAAGAAGTTGCTCGCCTTCGGGCGGGGGTTGAGGCTAACCAAGCCGAAGAAATGGTTGAGAGGGAGATAGCTCGCGTGAGGGATGAGTATGCAGTTAGCTCTTCACGTGCCAGGGATCTTTCTGACCAAAGAATTCGTCTTGCACGTCGTGCAGGCAAAAGAGAGGTTGCTGAGGAGATGAAGGCCCGTCGTGAGAAATTTGCAACTGGTTATTCGGATGCTGAAGTTGCTCAACGGGTGCATGGTGATTATCGCGAATGTCGCGGTGTTGTTCATGGGTTGTCTCTTACTCAGAACAAAGGGTATTCGTTTATTGAGGAATACTCCGTGCAGAGGGGGCATCTGGATTTAGAAGAAAGACATGCAGCCCAAACTTTTTGATCTTAGGGCGCGCATGTGGGATCAGTGGAACCCCATCGTGGTGTCGCCGGATTCGGTCGAGGTCGGACCTGGGATCGCGGATGTGGATGGCGAAGTCGACCAGCCATGGATCGATTCCAGTGGTGTCCGTGTTTGATGACTTCAGTGTGTGATGTTGTTGCTTTTATGATTTCGTTGTTTTTTTTCCGGGACTGGCCGTTGGTGGCTTTGAATCCCTGCCGCTGGGCGGTGTGTATTTGAAGAGTTTCTAATGAGAAGTATTTTCTAAGTATGAAATTTGCGTTTCGTTTTAGATGTAGAGGGAAGAATACGAGGTTTCGTCTCGCATCTAACTCTAAGTATTAGAATTGAACCAATTATTTGAGAGAGTAATTCACTCCTTAGGGTAATTTGAGTGATATTCATTATCCTGATGAACTCTAATGCTTACTCTAGAGTAGCTAACTAGAGTATGATCATGGAATGATTTAACTTGTTAATCATCATCCTGAAATCATCTGGTATAAGCTGAGATCCTCTAGGGACGAACGAGAGCCGGTCTATGATCTTGGTGAGCACATATTCAATTCGATCTGAAGCTATATCGATCGATACTCCTATAGCGTAATCGATCGTCGGCAACCCATATCGTCTGATATCGCTGTCAAACCATCGGTCGATATTGCCGGCAGTCAGATCAATGGACGAGTCTAATAGTGATTGCTAATAGACTTATCTAAGAATTAAAGTTCTTTAATATCTTGCAAGCAACTTATAAAGACATCTGTAACATTATAATCCTGATTATCTGAATAGAAACCTTGAATCTAACTATTTTCTTTTATTTTTTAGAACCTAAAACCAATTCTCTTGAGCAACTCACCATTGCTCACAATTGCAATTTACTTTTAAACCTTAATCAACCTAGCATAATCACTTAGGATTATATCTTTTGTGTTCCTTAGTTCCTTGTGGATTCGATCCCTAAGTACTACAACTGAACCTCTTATTTGAGAGGGTAATTTACTCCTTAGGGTAACTTGAGTGATATCAAATTTGCCACCGTTTCCGGGGAACTTTGATCGCCATTAGATTTAACCTGATTAGGTCTAGGTTACTTTTTTTTTACTGCTTAATCATCTTCTGACACAAAATATTTTCTTGTCTTTTTCAGATACATGCCCAGCAGTACTAGAAGCAACAAGAACAACCAACTTGTGTACTCAGAAGAACCCCAAAGTTTAGAACATAGCATCCGCAGAGACTTACATTCCGCATCGATCGACATCAACAACCGTTCACCGACTGACACTCACTTACCACAGTCGACCGAGACACCTTTGTTGGGGTCAAAATCGGTACGACGGAATCAACGGCCGAAACTCCCCGCAGAAATATAAAAGGAATCGTTTTATAAAACCCAAAGAATCGTTTTATAAAACTCGAGAATCGTTTTACAAAACTCAAGGATCATTTTATAAAACTCGAGAATCGTTTTATAAAACCCGAGGATCGTTTTATAAAACTCGAGAATCGTTTTATAAAACTCGAGGATCGTTTTATAAAACTCGGGAATCGTTTTATCAAACTCGAAGAATCATTTTATAAAACTTGAGAACCGTTTTATAATACTCAAAGAATCATTTTATAAAACTCGAGAATCGTTTTATAAAACTCAAGGATCATTTTATAAAACTCGAGAATTGTTTTATAAAACCCGAGGATCGTTTTATAAAACTCGAGAATCGTTTTATAAAACTCGAGGATCGTTTTTTAAAACTCGGGAGTCGTTTTATAAAACTCGAAGAATCGTTTTATAAAACTCGAGAATCGATTTATAAAACTCGAAGAATCGTTTTATAAAACTCGAGAATCGTTTTATAAAACTCGAGGATCATTTTATAAAACTCGAGAAGCCGTTTTATAAAACTCGAAGATCGTTTTATAAAACCCGAGGATCGTTTTATAAAACTCGAGAAGCCGTTTTATAAAACTCAAAGATCGTTTTATAAAACTCGAGGATCGTTTTATAAAACTCGAGAAGCCGTTTTATAAAACTCGAAGATCGTTTTATAAAACTCGAAGATCGTTTTATAAAACTCGAGAAGCAGTTTTATAAAACTCGAGAATCATTTTATAAAACTCAAAGAATTGTTTTATAAAACTCGAAGAATCGTTTTATAAAACTCGAAGATCGTTTTATTAAACCCGAGAATCGTTTTATAAAATTCGAAGAATCGTTTTATAAAACTCGAGAATCATTTTATAAAACTCGAAGAATCGTTTTATAAAACTCGAAGAATCATTTTATAAAACTCGAAGAATCATTTTATAAAACTCGAAGATCGTTTTATAAAACTCGAGAATCATTTTACGAAACCGCGAAAAACGGAAACAGCCGTAAAACGCGAACTAGTCCATCTCGACTAGTTCGCCAACCGACGAACTAAGCCAGCTTGGCTTAGTTCGCCGGTGGGCGAACTAGTCTCGTCCCGACTAAACCGCCTAGGAAGGGAGTATATAAGCAAGAGGCATAGGGCAGAAGCAAAGGGACGAAATCCAGAGCTCTCATTTGAGACTTTTACAACTTTTCTAGACTTAGAATTTTCCGCACTTAGAAACTTAGGCTTTTTCTCGACAAGTTCGGTTTCTTTGGCTGGCGCTCAATCACTAGACGAACTCGCCCAGGAAGTTCGATCTCTGGTCCAGCTCTACCAACTAAACTACGTTCGACTTGATCCCCGAAAGGGGTACGTAGGCAGCCTTTCATAAGGTTCAGTCCGAAATCAATCAAACCTTTTTTCCTATGTTTTTCCGTCTTTCGTTATCAACCTGCGACTCGACTAGATCTAGGGTTTTATGTTTGTAACTCGCTGATGGCCCCTGCGGCCAAAGCCTTTGTAAACCCTTGTAATGATCGCAACGCTCTTACGCGAAATCGAAATAAGATCTACTTTTTCTTTAAATTCATTTTACTACGTTTTTCGTATTTTTCCGCATTTATTTGGTTACTTGTTGTTGGCTCGCCGAACGTAGAGCTAAACCAAGCGTCTTAGCTCGCTGAATGTAGAGCTAAACCAAGCGTCTTAGCTCGCCGAACGTAGAGCTGAACCAAGCGCCTAGCTCGCCAGAGAGACGCTGACTTTGCCCCAAGGGTTCTTACCATCCAAATCGCCACACGGCGAGCTGAAAGGGTTCACTCGACTTGCCCTACGTCGAGCTGAACCAATCCTCGAGTTTCTCTCTCGAGTCTTGATCGCGCTGATTCTCATTTCGACTCAATCGGAATTTCCATCGGGATTTTAAGATAAAACCGCGAAGACTTGTTTCTTCGTATAAGTTCGAATCAATCATCTAAAACAGCAACGGTTGACTTAACACCAAATTTGCCTAAACTATACGAGAAATCTGAACTCTCTAGACCCAATCCGGTTTTACGAAACTCTGCCACGCTAAGTCGAAAACATCCAATCACAAACACGTGATTGATTTTTTTCGATATACAAAGCGCACCTAGTCGGTCAAATAAAACCAGCAATACGAAGAAACAAGAACATGAGCTCCGATGGTTAAGTCTTCACCCCGATCCGATACTCTTGCTGGTAATTCGTCGAAGACAGGTAAGTCAAAAGACGAAGAACGAAGAATAGACGATCCCAAATCATCGATGAAACTAAGGTATGTCCGATTTGAAAATTTTATTAGACTTCTAATTTCACGTAGGTAAGAAACGAAAATGTCTTGTAAACTGCCGTGAAACCTAGAGAACTTAGAATTTAGAGGATAGTCTAGCATGCTAAGTCGTAAGCAATTTTTGTCTATCTCGATTTGTTGTTCTCTAACCATTCATGCATAACTCGCAAACCGATCCAATCTCTCGTACAACCGAGAAACGATCACCACGCATTCGAAGGTACTCATTTCCTAAAAGAAAGAAGGAGCTAGAGACGCTGACGTCGTCTTAAAATCGACTCGCTCCTAGAAATTTTCGTAAACCAGACATACTCCAAATCATCGCCAATCTACCACAGTCTTTAACCAACCTGGATTATCGATCATCCGAATCCTTCAAAGGAAACTCGTCTTTTTTATTTTCGTCGAATATTTTCCCTCGCGTCGAGAAAACGCTGTCTATAAAGCAAACTCTCGCCCAAACAAGCAGAAAAATATTCGGACAATGCGACGCCTCGTAGAAATCATCCCAAAAGCAAACGACAATCTAAAAACCGTCTAAGCGCTAAAGACTGACCCAAACCGTCTGGGAAATAATCTCGAGGAGTATACAGCATCTCTCATCGCAATCATGCGGTTAGAAAATCTCTGCGAAACTTCAGAGCGAAACTCGATAATTTGCCGAAGTCATAAAGATCTTCTCGAACTTGATAAAACAAGTGTCGTATAAGAATCGAAAAATTATACGAGAAATCTTTAGGCGTCTACAAAGCAGCAATAGAAAACACGACCTCTGAGAAACCCGCTAAAACATTTTGCGACTAGATCTCAGTGAAATAACTTTTGGTAAAACACCGCGAGTGACTACGAAAAAACCATCACCGAAGAATCAAAAACTAAGCGGAAAGGTTTCTCGAAAAATCTGCGGAAACATTGTTAACCCAATGCGTCGTGTCGATTACTAAATTCATCGCCCGTTACTTACGCGAGAAATCCTTTGTATGGTCAGGATCATGTCATAACGAAGTAACTTTTGAAAGTAAACGTAACAGGTTTTGCGAAAAGTACTTTCCTTATAGCGAAAACCAAGCTATACGATCCGACACTGGGCGGCCAATCTAAACTTTGCCTCCTCGCGACACGATCTGAAAAATCTCACTCTTTAGCCCATCGGTTCACGAGCATCCGCTCTCATTCCTCTCGTTTACATCCGAGAATGAGATTGCCCCGCAAACGACTCCGCACGGCTCTGCATCGAGCTTCTTAGGATCTGTCTCCCTCGAGTAAAAAAGAAACAACTTCCATACAAATAAAAAAAAGATTATACGAAACTTTCATCGTATAAATCAAATCTACAATGGAAAAACGTTTTCTATAACCACGGGCATACTTGGCATATCATGCTCGACAAAGGCTACTTGGCTATTGTCCGATCGCGCTTCACTTCAATGCCAGGTTTACAAACCGACTGTTGGGGTCAAAATCGGTACGACGGAATTAATAGCCAAAACTTTCCGCAAAAAGAACAGTTTTATAAAGCTCGAGAATCGTTTTATAAAACTCAAGAAATCGTTTTATAAAACTCGAGAAATCGTTTTATAAAGCTCGAGAATCGTTTTATAAAACTCGAGAAATCGTTTTATAAAGCTCGAGAATCGTTTTATAAAACTCGAGAAATCGATTTATAAAGCTCGAGAATCGTTTTATAAAACTCGAGAAATCGTTTTATAAAGCTCGAGAATCGTTTTATAAAACTCGATAAATCGTTTTATAAAACTCGAAAACCGTTTTATAAAACTCGAGAAATCGTTTTATAAAACTCGAGAAATCGCTTTATAAAACTCGAGAAACCGTTTTATAAAACTTGAGAATCGTTTTATAAAACTTGAGAATCGTTTTATAAAACTCGAGAATCATTTTATAAAACTCGAGAAACCATTTTATAAAACTCGAGGATCGTTTTATAAAACTCGAAGATCGTTTTTATAAAACTCGAAAAACCATTTTATAAAACTCCAGGATCGTTTTATAAAACTCGAAGATCGTTTTTATAAAACTCAAAAGTCGTTTTATGAAATCCGAAGATCGTATTATAAAACTCGAGAATCGATTTACAAAACCGCAAAAAACTGAAAAAGCCGTAAAACGCGAACTAAGAAACACTCTCTAGTTCGCCCATCGGCGAACTAAGCCGGGCCCGGCTTAGTTCGCCGATGGGCGAACTAAAACATGCATGACTAGTTCGCCCATCGGCGAACTAAGCCGGTCCTGGCTTAGTTCGCCGATGGGCAAACTAGAGACGTCCCGGACACTCTGTGTCTCGATTTCCCGCATTCCCGATTCGAAACTTACGTATTTCGACAAGGTCGCGTTCTAAACCGCGGCCAAAATATCTCCCGTTCTATCTCGATCCGACTTACCGTTCAAGTTTTACGATAAAAACCGTAAAACTTCGTTTTCTCGGAAAGAACTCGAGGAAATCGTATAAAACGGCAACGGTTAAACGAAACACCGAACATTGCCTAAACTATACGATTTATTCGAGATTTCTCGTTGAAATCATAAAAAACGCGCTTTTAATAAAAAACGCCGAGTAAGTCGTAAAAAACGTGTTTTTAATAAAAANATCGTATAAAACGGCAACGGTTAAACGAAACACCGAACATTGCCTAAACTATACGATTTATTCGAGATTTCTCGTTGAAATCATAAAAAACGCGCTTTTAATAAAAAACGCCGAGTAAGTCGTAAAAAACGTGTTTTTAATAAAAAGTCGAGTAAATCATAAAACTTTGCGATTAACTCGAGAAATTTATTAAAAACGAAGTCAGATCGAGAAACGATCCCGTAAAAGTCGGAAAACGGTTTTTATAGCAAAACGGCCCGGAAGGACCTAAAACGCGATAAAAACCCATCTCGCGATTTCAACGGAATCTAACCCGCAGATTTGATAACGTTTTGACGGTCTACTCGCAGAAAGAAAATAAAAGTCAAGTTTAAACATAAAAGGAAGGTTTGAAGAGAAATAGAAGATTTCCGCAGAAGAAAAGGAAGGATCGAGAAGAATGGAAAATTCCCGATTTAAGTCAAATCTGGGCGAAATGGAAAGATCGGATAGCCAAGACGAGGAGTATATAAAGAGGAAGTCTAGGGCAGAAGCACACACACGAAATTCAGAGCTCCCACCACCAAAACTAGCATTTAGGAATATTTCCGTTTTTCTGTTAGCGAGCTGCGTCTCAATTAGGGTTTTCTAGTTCTTACGCTTTCGGCTACTCTTTTTGTACCAGTTCAACGCAGATTTGGAATAAGAACCTCTTTGCTCTCTATTTTCGTTTATTCTCATTTTAATTCTAAGTTATCGTTTTCTTATTTTCGTTGTGCGGTTCTCGCAGATAACCGGTTCCTCTGGAAACTTAGGGTTTTCCCGAAGTTTCCTTATTTACGATTTATTTGACAGTAGGGTGAAATCGACTCCCACAGTTTGGCGCTAGAAGGAGGGGNTTCTCGCAGATAACCGGTTCCTCTGGAAACTTAGGGTTTTCCCGAAGTTTCCTTATTTACGATTTATTTGACAGTAGGGTGAAATCGACTCCCACAGTTTGGCGCTAGAAGGAGGGGGGGTCGGATCTATCTTACACCGTAACCGCAACATGACCAACGAAGAAACGATGACTGGTGACAACCAAACTCGCGACGAACGTGACAACGTTGAAACACCGCTACCAAAAGACGCGCCTGCGGCCAACGTTACAAACGCTAACGCCGAGACCGTCGAAAAGATGCATTCCGAATTTAACAAAAAATCGGAAGAGCAGGAAAAGCTCATTGGCTCACTCGCAAAACGGCTCGAAACCCTAACTGCGAGAACCAAAGCAATTCGCCCCCGCGGAACTACCAAAATCCGCGGAAGGAGACTCGATTTCGGCGCTCCTACGGATCGTCCCAGAATCGATCAGGGAAACATACTGGAAAAGGATTCCGGAAAAGAAAACCCTGACACGACGCTGAACGAATCGGAAAAATCTCCTACTCGCGAACAGGAGACCGAAGGCGACGGCATCGAAAGGGTCAACCTGGAAACGAGCGACCAGGCCGACTCGACAGACGAAGACGCCGACGTCCATCCTAGGAGAAGGAAAACTCGCAGTCCTCAACTGGAGTCGTCTCCCGAACGTTCCTTTACTGGAGACGAAGGAGAACTCGACTTCGTGCGATACGCAAAAACCGCCGAGGAGCGATCTCCGGTCACTCGCAGCAAACGCCGACAGGGTCGGAAAACTGCTGGCAATCGGACCGAGATTCGCGATCTCCGCGAATACGTTACCAAAACGGCCGCAGCGGTAAAAGCGGTGAAATCTCAGATTCACCACGCGACCAGCGCCGCACCCGAGATCGATCGGCTGTTGTACGAATCTCGGAAAACGCCTTTCACGGCTCGCATAACCGAGATCAAACTGCCCGATCCCGGAAAGCTTAAGGTGTCAACTTATGACGGGACGACCGATCCCAAAGCGCACCTGCAAGCGTTCCAGATCACCATGGGACGAGCCAAGCTCAAGGACCACGAAAAAGACGCAGGTTACTGCCGCCTCTTCGTCGAAAACCTAGAAGGAGCCGCGCTCGAATGGTTCGCCAAACTTAGGCGAAACTCGATCGGAAGTTTCTGTCGACTGGCTTCGGAGTTCCTGAAACAGTACTCGATGTTCATCAACCCGGAGACCTCCGAAGCCGATCTCTGGAGCTTGGTGCACGAGGAAGACGAATCTCTCCGCAATTTCATGAGTAGATTCAAACTCGTCATGGCTAGGGTTAGCGGGATCAGCGACAAAGCCGCCATCGACGCGTTAAGAAAATCGCTCTGGTATAAATCGGAGTTCCGCAGATGGATAACTCTCGAAAAACCGCGGACGATCCAGGATGCGCTCCATAAGGCCACCGACTTCATAACTATCGAAGAGGAAACTAAAATCATGTCCGAAAAGCATAAGCCAGCGAAAACATCCGCGAGGGATAACGCGTCCGAGCAGAAGCAGAAAAAGAAAAGCTCTCGTAACGACAAATTCGTCCATCACGAGGCACAGGATCTCCGAGGGGCGCATAACTACGCTATCAATTCCGGTTCGGAGCAAGGGCGAACTACGGGTAACACGTGGACGAGAAATTCGAATTACGACGAGAATTCTTTCTGCGACCTCCACCAAACCCATGGTCATTCCACCGTGAACTGCAAAGTTCTCGGCGCCAGGCTGGCCGCCAAGTTGGTCGCGGGAGAACTTTCCGAGATATCAAGTGTCAAGGATCTCATCCGCGATTCGGACCGCGTCCCGAAGAATNCTGCGACCTCCACCAAACCCATGGTCATTCCACCGTGAACTGCAAAGTTCTCGGCGCCAGGCTGGCCGCCAAGTTGGTCGCGGGAGAACTTTCCGAGATATCAAGTGTCAAGGATCTCATCCGCGATTCGGACCGCGTCCCGAAGAATGACAAAAACGCGCAAACCCCGCCTCAGGGAAATCAGTCGGGCGAAAAACGCAGAAGAAAAACAGACGAGAAGGGAAACGACGCTAACCGCCGAAAAATCAACATGATCATCGGCGAATCGCCATACTTTAACGACACCGTCTCGTCGATAAAATCCTACCAACGTAAAGCCAAAACCGGATCGAGTTGGAAGGTGCCGATGGACGATTCTCCGACAGGAGTAATCTCTTTCAACGATGCTGAAACCGGCGGAATCGACCAACCGCATGCCGATCCCCTTGTCATCGATTTGGTGATAAGCGATCTAGAGGTTGCGCGAATCTTGGTTGATACCGGAAGCACGGTCAACGTCATCTTCCGCAACACGCTAGCACAAATGGGAATCGACCTCTCGGAAGTCGAGCCGATTCCAAAACCGCTGACTAGTTTCTCCGGCGAAACGTCAATGACCATGGGATCAATCCGACTACCGGTCGTCGCGAAAGAAGTGACGAAAATCGTTAACTTCGCGGAAGTCGATGTCCCGGCTATCTACAACGTGATTATGGGCACGCCTTGGATAAATTCCATGAAGGCGGTTCTGTCCACATATCACTTAGGCATCAAATTCCCGACGCCTACGGGAGTCGCAGTAATTTGGGGATGCCAAAGACAGTCGCGATCTTGCTTCTTGGCCGAACATAAGCTGAGGCAATTAGCGGTCGCGATCGTGAAACCAAAACGGGCAAAG
>CAKOAT010206377.1:33995-48160 GCA_932364175.1 Eruca vesicaria subsp. sativa
CTCGAGAAATCGTTTTATAAAGCTCGAGAATCGTTTTATAAAACTCGAGAAATCGTTTTATAAAGCTCGAGAATCGTTTTATAAAACTCGAGAAATCGTTTTATAAAGCTCGAGAATCGTTTTATAAAACTCGAGAAATCGTTTTATAAAGCTCGAGAATCGTTTTATAAAACTCGAGAAATCGTTTTATAAAACTCGAAAACCGTTTTATAAAACTCGAGATATCGTTTTACAAAACTCGAGAAATCGTTTTATAAAACTCGAGAAATCGCTTTATAAAACTCGAGAAACCGTTTTATAAAACTCGAGAATCGTTTTATAAAACTCAAGAATCATTTTATAAAACTCGAGAAACCATTTTATAAAACTCGAGGATCGTTTTATAAAACTCGAAGATCGTTTTTATAAAACTCGAGAAACCATTTTATAAAACTCGAGGATCGTTTTATAAAACTCGAAGATCGTTTTTATAAAACTCAAAAGTCGTTTTATGAAATCCGAAGATCGTTTTATAAAACTCGAGAATCGTTTTACAAAACCGCAAAAAAACCAAAAAAGCCGTAAAACGCGAACTAGTCGCAACTAGTTCGCCCATCGGCGAACTAGTCGCAACTAGTTCGCCCATCGGCGAACTAAGCCGGACCCGGCTTAGTTCGCCGATGGGCGAACTAAGAAACACTCTCTAGTTCGCCCATCGGCGAACTAAGCCGAACCCGTCTTAGTTCGCCGATGGGCGAACTAAGAGTCACTCTTTAGTTCGCCCATCGGCGAACTAAGCCGGACCCGGCTTAGTTCGCCGATGGGCGAACTAAGAAGCATCCTCTAGTTCGCCCATCGGCGAACTAAAACATGCATGACTAGTTCGCCGATGGGCGAACTAGAGACGTCCCGGACACTCCGCGTCTCGATTTCACGCATTCCCGATTCGAAACTTACGTAAAACCGACTTACCGTTCGATCCGACTTACCGTTCGAGTTTTTCGATAAAAACCGTAAAACTTCGTTTTCTCGGAAAGAACTCGAGGAAATCGTATAAAACGGCAACGGTTAAACGAAACACCGAACATTGCAAAACTATACGATTTATTCGATATTTCTCGTTGAAATCATAAAAAACGCGCTTTTAATAAAAAACACCGAGTAAGTCGTAAAAAACGTGTTTTTAATAAAAAGTCGAGTAAATCATAAAACTTTGCGATTAACTCGAGAAAATTATTAAAAACGACGTCGGATCGGGAAACGATCCCGTAAAAGTTGGAAAACGGTTTTTATCGCAAAACGGCCCGGAAGGACCTAAAACGCGATAAAAACCCATCTCGCGATTTCAACGGAATCTAACCCGCAGATTTGATAACGTTTTGACGGTCTACTCGCAGAAAGAAAATAAAATTCAAGTTTAAACATAAAAGGAAGGTTTGAAGAGAAATAGAAGATTTCCGCAGAAGAAAAGGAAGGATCGAGAAGAATGGAAAATTCCCGATTTAAGTCAAATCTGGGCGAAATGGAAAGATCGGATAGCCAAGACGAGGAGTATATAAAGAGGAGGTCTAGGGCAGAAGCACACACACGAAATTCAGAGCTCCCACCACCAAAACTAGCATTTAGGAATATTTCCGTTTTTCTGTTAGCGAGCTGCGTCTCAATTAGGGTTTTCTAGTTCTTACGCTTTCGGCTACTCTTTTTGTACCAGTTCAACGCAGATTCGGAATAAGAACCTCTTTGCTCTCTATTTTCGTTTATTCTCATTTTAATTCTAAGTTATCGTTTTCTTATTTTCGTTGTGCGGTTCTCGCAGATAACCGGTTCCTCTGGAAACTTAGGGTTTTCCCGAAGTTTCCTTATTTACGATTTATTTGACAGTAGGGTGAAATTGACTCCCACACCGACTCGACCCTTTCGATAGCACGAAAGTGTCGCGGTCTAATCCTCTACCAAATACGACCTTGACTGTGCGGCTGAACACAACCTTCACGCTAAGCCAATACGTTCAAAGGATAATGCAAACTTGTCGAAAATCGGCTAAGTTCTGTATTCTCGCGATTCACTCTATTCCCGAAGCAAGTTTCCTACAAAATCCGACATATAAGAAAACACTCGTACGAGAGCTCCTAAAGCCGTACGAATCTCGGAAGGTCAACACTTCACAAAGCACCGTAGCGAAAAACGCTTCGTTCGGGGAAACAACTTACACGAACTCTCGGTCCTAATTGCTCTGGCACAAATCATAAAACTACCTAACCTCCAAACAGGAATGCAAGTTTTAATTGCGAATATCAGCAAACGAACCAAAGTGTTCCTGCAAAGCAGGTTTAAAACAAAACCCTCGCAACACCGCGCAACACCGCGCAACATCTTCGATCCCGCAAACCTTCCGAACACGAAACGCGGCATCTAAAATAAAACCAACTTTCGGCACTGCGAGACGTCGCAGACGCACGGAGATTAGTTTTTTGACATAAATACCTTCCTCGATAAAGTCATTTTCTTGGAAGACCTAACAGCCCGTCCGCGACTATAAAATTACGAAAAACTTCTTAACGTACGTATCCTTCACGAAGGCCAAAACAACGTAAACATTTATCGCCAAAAAAGTTTGTTGCTGATCACAACAAACTCGCAACAGTCCTAAACAAACTTAAGTTATCTCGCAGAGATAGCTCTCGAACACCCGACACAAAGGTAATAGCGCTATAAAAGAAATCCAAACTTTTGGTCAGCACTTCCGGGCAACTTAGAAATTGTTCCCGGTGAGATGCTCGGTTCCAACCAGACGAATCATATAAGACGAGAACCTATCGCGGATTCTAAATCGGTATGGAATCAGGTTAAAATCGCAACAGGCAAAACGAAAGCCGACAATCATCGCATAGCCTCAATCCGAATGTAAACCTAGGTCTTGCCCTAAACCCAGCACACTGGTCTCTAACGTCTCAAGGCATGAATCGAGATCCTAAAGGCATGTCTCTTCGTCTATATCAAAACGCACACTCGATTTACTAAACATCCTAAAACGGGCAAACGAACAAGGCGATAGACTAAGGGAAAAAGGAATGCGAGACGACAACTCGCGGACCTCCCTCAATATCAACTCATATTCTTTCCGCTACATTCATACGAATAAAAACGCGCTCTTAAAAAACGCAAACCGATTTTTAATAAAGCCGCAAAAGTTGCAGGGACTCAGAACCGCACACGGCCAGTCCGAAAAATATAACGGCCACGCTCGGCCAGACCAAATGGCCTACGAGGCTAGTCTCAAGGCCGGCAAAGGGCCGGATGCCATCGACATCAATATGCTCGATAATTCCTACACGACATATAACTAGACCGTAAAGGTCTTGCTAGGAAACAGGTCATACGAACCTTAATTCCGAAACGAACTACGAAAGGCTTGATCCCCTCAAAAGGGTACGTAGGCAACCTTCACAAGGCGCAGCCCTAATTTTAAACGCTTTCCGCTCCCTGGAAAGTGGAAAGATCACTTTCAACGGACCTTTCCGACCATTAATTCCGCCTAACTTAACTAAAACTTGTTAACCACTCGCAAGAACCTTACGCTAAAGGCTCAAGATTCTAACGAGCTGGGGGGCTAACTGTTGGGGTCAAAATCGGTACGACGGAATCAACGGCCGAAACTCCCCGCAGAAATATAAAATGAATCGTTTTATAAAACCCAAAGAATCGTTTTATAAAACTCGAGGATCGTTTTATAAAACTTAAGGATCATTTTATAAAACTCGAGAATCGTTTTATAAAACCCGAGGATCATTTTATAAAACTCTAGAATCGTTTTATAAAACTCGAGGATCGTTTTATAAAACTCGGGAATTGTTTTATAAAACTCAAAGAATCATTTTATAAAACTCGAGAATCGTTTTATAAAACTCGAAGAATCGTTTTATAAAACTCGAGAATCGTTTTATAAAACTCAAGGATCATTTTATAAAACTCGAGAATCGTTTTATAAAACCCGAGGATCGTTTTATAAAACCCGAGAATCGTTTAATAAAACTCGAGAATCGTTTAATAAAACTCGAGGATCGTTTTATAAAACTCGAAGAATCGATTTATAAAACTCGAGAATCGTTTTATAAAACTCGAAGAATCGTTTTATAAAACTCGAGAATCGTTTGACGAAACTCGAAGAATCGTTTTATAAAACTCGAGAATCGTTTTATAAAACTCGAGGATCATTTTATAAAACTCGAGAAGCCGTTTTATAAAACTCGAAGATCGTTTTATAAAACTCGAGGATCGTTTTATAAAACTCGAGAAGCCATTTTATAAAACTCGAAGATCGTTTTATAAAACTCGAGGATCGTTTTATAAAACTCGAGAAGCCGTTTTATAAAACTCGAAGATCGTTTTATAAAACTCGAAGATCGTTTTATAAAACTCGAGAAGCAGTTTTATAAAACTCGAGAATTGTTTTATAAAACTCAAAGAATCATTTTATAAAACTCGAAGAATCGTTTTATAAAACTCGAAGAATCATTTTATAAAACTCGAAGAATCATTTTATAAAACTCGAAGATCGTTTTATAAAACTCGAGAATCGTTTTACGAAACCGCGAAAAACCGAAACAGCCGTAAAACGCGAACTAGTCGCAACTTGTTCGCCCACCGGCGAACTAAGCCACTGAATTTTCCCCACTGGTTCGCCGTTGGGCGAACTAGTCGGGACGAGACTAGTTCGCCCACAGGCGAACTAAGCCACTGACTTTGCCCCACTGGTTCTTTTCGCCTAGTTCGCCATATGGCGACCTGGCCAAGCTGAACTAGCTCGCCATACGTCGAGCCGACCATCCCGAGCCTCGATCTCCCACATCCATGATTCAAGGCATACGTCCTTCGACACGATCATATTCCGAATCACGGTCGAAATTTCTCCCGTTTCGTCTCGATCCGTCCTATCGTTCAAGTTTTACGATAAAAGCCGTAAAACTTTGTTTTCTCGAAAAGAACTCGAGGAAATCGTATAAAACAGCAACGGTTAAAAGAAACACCGAATATTGCCTAAACTATACGATTTATTCGAGATTTTTCGTAAAAATTGTACAAAACACCTTTTTAATAAAACCCCGAGTAAATCGTAGAAAACGGCAACGATTAATCGAAACATCAAACATTGCTTAGCTTTACAATTAACTCGAGAAACTTATCTAAAAACGGCATCGTATCAGGAAACGATCTCGTCTAAAATCGTAAAACGGATTTGTCGCAAAACGGCTCGGAAAGTCATAAAACGCGATAAAAGCCACTCGCGACTTTAAACAAAGTCCAACCCGAAGATACGACGACGTTTTGGTGATTTACTGGCAGAAAGAAGATAAATGTCAAACTTGAAGATAAAGTCAAGTTTGAGGATAAATAGAAGATTTCCGCGGGAAAAAAGGAAAGATCGAGATAAATGGAAGATTCTCATTAAACTCGAATCTGGGCGAAACGGAAAGACTAAACCGCCTAGGAAGGGAGTATATAAGCAAGAGGCATATGGCAGAAGCAAAGGGACGAAATTCAGAGCTCTCATCTGAGACTTTTACAACTTTTCTAGACTTAGAATTGTCCACACTTAGAAACTTAGGCTTTTTCTCGACAAGTTCGGTTTCTATGCCTGGCGCTCAATCACTAGACAAACTCGATCAGGCAGTTTGATCTCTGGTCCACCTCTACCAACTGAACTACGTTCGACTTGATCCCCGAAAGGGGTACGTAGGCAGCCTTTCATAAGGTTCAGTCCGAAATCAATCAAACCTTTTTTCCTATCTTTTTCCGTCTTTCGTTATCGAGCTGCGACTCGACTAGATCTAGGGTTTTATGTTTGTAACTTGCTGATGGCCCCTGCGGCCAAAGCCTTTGTAAACCCTTGTAATGATCGCAACGCTCTTACGCGAAATCGAAATAAGATCTACGTTTTCTTTAAATTCGTTTTATTACGTTTTTCATATTTTTCCGCATTTATTTGGTTACTTTTCGCTGGCTTTCGCAGAGATCCAGTTCCTCTGGAAAATTAGGGTTTTCCTAAGTTTCCTTATTTAACGGAAATCGACAAGTGTGAATTTCGGTTCCCACAACCTTCTTCGTCGACCGATACTCGCACCCTTCCATCGATCGACATCAACAACTGTTCGTCGACCGAAATCTTTCATCCGACATCGATCGATATACCTCGTCTTAAATCGATCGATACTTAGCGGCGAGACATGGTAGCGACTATTATTCTCACTACTGATGAGAACGGAGACCTGCGTGATCAAGATGGTCACCTGCGTAATGCAGCAGGTCCGAAGCTGAATGCTCAGAAGGAGATCATTTCTGAGCAAGAAACTGCACCTATAGGCCTCATTCAACCTGTAGAAGAGGCTAATAGAGCTAGAACTTTGGCTAACTACAACCGTCCGGATCAGTTCTATACCAACCGATCAGCCATCCGCCCTCCTGCTATTCAGAGAGGAGATTTCGAGCTCAAGCCGCAGTACTTCACACTTGTAGGACAAATACCCTTCTGTGGGTTGTCCCATGAGCATCCAATGGACCATCTGGAGAGGTTCGAGGATCTCATAACTGTCATAAAAGCCAATGTAGTCCCTTAACACTATCTTCTCTGTAAGCTTTTCAAATACTCTCTATCTGGAGAAGCTTTGTAGTGGCTGCGACAACTACCACCAGGTTCTCTCACAACCTGGAGCGACATCAAAAACGCATTCCTGTGTAACTTCTTTGATGACTCACGCGCTGAAGAATAGAGGAGGAAAATTGCTACATTCACTCAGGATCCTGGAGAATCATTTAAAGACACATGGAACAGATTCAAATCCTACCAGCGAGATTGTCCCCACCACGGATTCAACAAAGTGCAACTGCTCTGCACTTTCTACAGAGGCATCACTTTGAAGTATCAGATAGCTATTGACACAGCTAGTGAAGGCAATTTCACCACCAGGAATCCGCAAGAAGCTGTGAAGTTAATTGATAACCTAGCTTAAAACAACAACACAAAGAACACTGTAAAGACAAAAGCTACATCATTCCTTGGAAAGGAACAGATTAATGAAGTGCAAGCACAGCTTGATCATGTTCAGAAGTTACTAAACAAACAGATTTGCTCAGTGGAGGATGCAGAAACTGTAGCTGAAGAGGAATACACAGAAGAAGATGTGAACTGGATCAGTGGAGCTGGATTTCAGAGGTCTGGAAACCAAGGAGGATACAGAAACTTCGCAGGACAGAAAAGTAACTTCAACCAGAGTTCACAGAAGCCTACCAACTACAGCAGCAGCAACCTCAACAACAACAGGAGTTATGGAAACTCATTCTACACAAACCCACCCCCACCCACCCAAGACAGTAAGCTAGAAGAGATGTTAGAAAAGGTTCTTGAGAGTCAGCAGAAACTTCAGATGGACTTCAATGGAAAGATCGACTCTGTATACACCAACCTCAACACAAAGCTTGATTCCTTAAGCACCTATGTGAAGAAATTAGAGACTCAAGTGGTTCAGACAGGAGAAGCACTAAAGAAGCAAGAAGTTTTAGCAAAAGTAATGGGAGAGTCTGCTACTCTCCATGATGTGCATGCCATCCTAGATGACGACTTTTGGCAAGCGATGGATATCATCTCCTGAACATCGACAGATACATTCCAGAGTAAAGCGATCGATAGACTTTGACGAGTGTCGATCGATGGACTTATACGAAACCTCTCACGAGTGCAGTGCCGTCAATTATGTCACATGAAGCCTTCACAGCACGACACCCACATCCACCCCGTCCCTATCGAAGTCGATTCCCATGACATCGATCGACAAGATGACTACCCAATCGATCGATATAAAGACCGTGATATCGACCGACCCACTCCAGTCATTGTCGCTCGATACACAGTACCCCAACATCGAGTGCAACTTCCAAATATCAACGTTGCACAACTTGATGCACTCCAGGAGCAGTCTAAAACTTCCAGTTACCTTCCCACCGCCATCATGAAGAGACCCACAGACATCTTTGAGCCCATGGAGATTAAAAAGGAAAATCATGGAAGAGTTCTTAGAAAAAGAAAAGAGAAGATCCCCGAGCCTTATAAAAGGGAAGCTAATGAGAAAGAATTGTTAAGCTTCCGAAAGAGAGTTCTGAGAATACCTAAAGAGAAACCCTTCAAAGAAGCCTACTTTTCACACAGATTGTGGATGTTTTTCAGAGAAATCAAGGAGACAGAAAAAAACATCAAGAGAATGTTTCACCAAGTCAGAGACAGTCTAAAGAAGAAGATCACAATGGAGAAGAAGAGCGATCCAGTGAAGTTCACAATTCCATGTTCAATAAGAGGTGTTGAATTCCCTCGTGCTCTCTGCGACACAGGATCTGGAGTTAACATCCTACCCAAGACCATGGCAGACCATCTAGGTCTCAAGATAGAGCCTACTGAAGAATCTTTCATCTTCGTGGATTATTCTCAGCAGAACTCTGGAGGCATAGTTCGAAACCTTGAGGTACAAATTGGAGATGCCCTAATTCCTACAGACTTCCACGTTCTGGAGAACAAGCTCAACTTCAAGACATCTCTACTGCTTGGAAGGGCCTTCTTAGCTACAGTTGGAACTGTTTGTGACCTGAAATCCAATAAGCTCTGCCTAACCCTAATTGACCCTACCATCCACTACAATCCAGTCCAAGTCATCAAGATTCCAAGGACAGAGAGCCTAGCACTCGTAGCAACTTGTTAATGTGCCCACGAGTATGATTCAATGTCCGAGTACGAGACAGAGCAAGACGTATCGACCGACAGAAGCCTCCTTCCATCGACTGATACCAGTCAACCAGAGTCGACCGACGAGCATACCTAGTCATCGATCGACAGGCTATTCCAAGAGATTGAAGAGGAGTTTCCAAACGGCGACTTTCACGTAGATGATTGGGAGAACGATCATTACATCCCAAAACTGGCTAGCATCACTACTCAGGAGGAGTATGATGAAGATTATGCAGAGGAACGAGCCACAGAGTACAGATTTCTTCAGGAAGATGAAGAAAGACCTCCCTACCGTCCTTCATCTTCAGAGCATCGATTGACAGAGGCCACCCTCCATCGACCGATATGCACCAACCGAGATCGCTCAAACGACGTTTCGAACCACCGCGCGACAACCTGTACATCTCACATGATCCACAAGACGGAGACTACTCAATTGGAAGTTGGGAAAGCAATTACCATGAAAGTTTCGCAGTGGATACAGCACCTTTGACGCATGCGTCCGAACCAGAAGCATACGTATCGACCGACACAGAACAGCATCCATCGATCGACACGTCCCTCAACCAATCGACCGATGCACACGGCATACTATCGACCGATCACACCACTACACCATCCGAGGTACAAACACATAATTTTAATTTTACCTTACTAATTCTGGATGAATTTGGTATTTTCAAGGATCCAGATGGCCATGCACGAGCAATGGATGGAAGAATCATTTCAATCTCCAAAGAAGACGTTGCAGACATTCTTCAGATGACCAACTCAGCCTATCCAGAATTCCAACACCCATCGATCGATACGTGGAAACTCGCATCGAACGATATCCATCAAGAATTTGGGAAACGAGCTTTCAAATCCAGGATTCGTCAATTCTTATGGGAAAAGAAAGACGAATATAAGGTTTACAGAGATGATAATGGTTTCGCACGAGGAGTAGATGGAGATATCATCCATGTTTCCAAAGAACATATGGGGAAATTTCTGAATAGAGCCTCACTGATGGAGCGCTCTTGTTTCTGTTTACCAGAACACGCTGAACAGTTTGCTAAAGGAGTTCCAGTTTGCAAGCTCTACACACAAGCAAAAGTCACATGCATGATCAATGTAAGAGTTGGTGAACATAACTGGGAAATAGCATCACTGAAGTCTGAACATGAAAGAGCAATAGGATCACTTCAAGGAGAATTACATTGGGTTCAGACTGGCAATGACTTAGCTCGCAAAGAGAGGAACGCCCTGCAAGAAGAAGTAATGCACTTCGCGAAGAACTAGAATCTCAGAAACAGAAATCGACTGATACAGCCACAAAAGCATCGATCGATACCACCATCGACAAGCCTATCGAGAGTCACCTAAAGGAGCTATCGATCAATGACCCACCCTGTACATCGACCGATATTCAAGCACCAAAGTTCTGTACCAGAGGAGAAATTGAGGACATCACAAGAGATATCTACAAAGCTATTGAAGCTTGTGGAGACGAAGCATACAGATTACTCGACAAGATTTGGTTCCCAGTACAGAGTGACGTTCAAGGTTTGGCATGCACTACAGAAGGAATTCAGAAGGAGATCGAAAACATTCAGAGACAGCTTGCAAACCGACCTGCACCATCCGCATCGATCGACGTGCCTTTCAGCCTATCGACCGATGGACATCCTCTCCAATCAACCGATACAGCCACACCAAGATCAGTCGATAATTCCTCTACCCATGTGCAAAACATCCAACACATCGACACAATGCAGCTGAGTATTGATCTAGAACAAACCTACAGCAAGATTGGACAACATGAGTTCAACATTGCAATCATTGAGGAGTGGCTACAAAGAATCCACGATGAGGTCCAAGGGTTGATAGCTAGTATGAACAGAAGCGAGAAAGCCACAAGAAGCTTCTTAGCTTCATGGTTTGAAGAATCACAAGACAAGGACGATACTTGTTTCCCAACAAGTACCTGCAACTCACCTCACTAGCCACCATACCTCCATGGTCAAGCTAAATGACTTTAACTAAGCCGCTGAGTGGGAGGCAACCCACTATTAGGTATTTTCTTCCTTAGTTTTTTTTTTTTTTACTTACTACTTTCGTTTTATTTATTTCAGAAGAGATGCTACACGATCACTACCTCTATCGACCAATAAGATCTTGTCGATATCGATCGACACAGACCTATCCATGACGATCGACGAAGGCGGCTCACCATAGATCGATACGAACTCAGGTCAGGTATATCATTCACAATTTTTTATATCAGTTATACATTATTATTTATGCCCTAGCTCCGAATGATTATACACTGAGGATAGTGTATGATTTAAGTCTGGGGGGTTGGAGATTACTGATGCTACTTTACCTTTTGATCTCATTAAATGTTTTCAAAATTGGTTTTATTGAGTCAAGAAGGGGACAAAAAAATTTCAAAATTTTAACTTTTTATCTAACCATTCTTTACCACCATTCTTAGAATTGTTGATTGCAGAAAGTACTATAGATGCTAAAGTGGATCACTAGTAACCTATGACAACACTTTTCATGATTGTTTGGAAGAACAAAAGCTGATTTCCAACCTAACCTGACATCTATTGTTTGTCTTGGGGCTTGGTATACAAGGGATCGGAATCCTCTTACAAGTCTGGAAGGTAAAAGTCTTGATAATTTTGGTTTCCTACGCTCCTTCCTTTGGCATCCCAAAATAAGAAAAATAAAAGATTGAGATGATTTCCTGAGAGGCAGAGGGAGAGGTACATTACCCATTACCCCACTATTCTAATTCAAAGGAATGATCACATATTGTGGAAGCGAGGGAGAGGTAAATTACCCATGACCCCACTATTCGCCTACACTTTGTCAAAAAAAGACTACAAAAAGTAGAAAGATCAATAAGATAAATATTTGTTGTTCATTGGGATTGATATAAAAAAAAAATTTGAGATAAGATGAATATTTGTTGCTCATTGGGATTGATATAAAAGAAAAAGAAAAATTTGAGATTCAGAGAAGGGAGATATAGGGAGAAAAGAAACCAGAATGAGAATGCTTGAAACTTGCTTGAGTTGAATCCAAGTGTTCCTTAATCGATACTCCCAAGGTAAAGCCTATACTTTTATTTTATGCATAAATGAAATCAGTAGAGAGGATAGACAAACAGGATTGCTAAGTTGATTGGCTAGATGAATTTGGTTGCTAAGCTAGGATATGGTATAATGTACTTCTGTAGTTAATATATATGAGATGTGGCTTGCAACAAAGTAGAGGTGGTGATCTTAAGGTAAGATTTGATTGAGTCCCTCGTGTTTTCTTTTTAAACTTCTTCCAAAGACTAACTATTGTGTTTGCTTGAGGACAACCAAAAGGTTAAGTCTGGGGGAGTTGATCTACCATGGTTTTGACCCGCTTTAAACCATGGTATTTAGATGATTTTATATTATATTATATATATATATATATATATATATATATATATATATATATATATATATATATATATTGGAGTCTATAAGGTATGTTTTCAGGTTCAGAAACATTTTGGAGTAAAGTAATGATTTAGGTGTCCTTATGGAGCTTAAAGGAGAGTTTTCCCGAGATGACTATAAAGATCAGACAACAAGGTCGATATCCAGAGATACATATCGATCGATACACATCTTGTGTGATCGATTGACGACGCTTCCATAGAAGGTGACGAATCGAGATACTCCATCGATCGATGTACGCCTTGTACCATCGATCGATATCGAGCGTGAAGAACAAGTTTGACTCAGCCGACTTGAAGCCCAAGTTCTCTCAATATTACAAGATTTCCCCTGACGAGTTTTTAACCTAATGGAACTCATATTTATAGTTATGCATATGTGTTTTAGCTAGACACATTTTTTGTGCTTCTTGAGCTTTACATGCTTTCTACATGTTTCTGCTTTTGAATGCTTTTTATCTTCTTATTTCTTTGACTTATAAAAGTATTCTTTTCATCTTATTCTCATTTTCATCATAAGGTTTTAGAGTTCTAGATTTAGAAGAACACATAAAGAGATTTTTTGTTCAAAAGAACCAAGAGTTCAATCTTCTAATCTTATGAATTTCTATTATTACCTTGATGCTATGAATCACTTAGCCATGTATGAATAGATTCACTTGTTAGATTTAGGGTTCAAATAGTTATGAAGGATTAGCCCCAACTATGTAATGTTGAGTTGTGATATCATTATCCTGATGAACCCTAAGAGCATCTCCAACCCCACTCCAAAACCCACTCCAAACTCCATTTTGCAGTAAAATCTTCTCCAACCCTACTCCAAAACTCACTCCAAAATGGAGTAACAAACATGATTACTCCAAATATAGAGTAAACCAACTCATTACTCCAAAATGGAGTTGAACTTTTTTATTTATCAAATAGTCCTCCACATTTATATATGTTTCATTTTTAATAAAATATTATTATAAATAAGTACTATATATATTATTAAATTTACTGTTATATTTCTTAATTATATAAATACCCTCATTTTTAATAAAATATTATTATAGATAAGTATATTAATATTATTTTACTATATATTAGAAAATTTACTGTTAATATTTCTTAATTATATAAATAGCCTTCTCTTTAATAAAAATATTATTATAAATAAGTATATTAATATTATTTTACTATATATATTTTAAAATTTACTGTTAATATTTTTTAATTATATAAATAACCATCTGATGAACTCTTTTATACAACATATATATATATATATATAATATAAAACATAAAAGATCATACATATAGAAAATGAAAGATAAGCACCATACAAAAGAAATAACATAAAATAAAACTTACAACAAATATAATTGCTAAATAATCCGATAAATCATTTTCGGATCCATTAGAATTATTAAAATAATCCGATAAAATATTATTAAATTCTTACATAACATGATAATAGAAGATGATTGTGATCTCGATGTGCCAATTGAAGTTGAAAGAGAAGTCATGTCAAGGAAAATTGAAATTGAAGAAAATAATAATGTGAGGTTCCAAAAGTTTCTTTCCCATTTCAGAGAAATCAAAGATAAAGAAGCTCATTTTTTACTTCGAAATGCATTAGTTGATCATTTGTGAGAAAATTATTATAATTCTAATGAATAATTTAGAATTGATGTATTATTGTGTTTAAGCTATATAATGTAATTTTTAATGTATTAAATTTATTCTTTTAGAACCTTGTTGAGTAGTTTTATTTATATAATAAAAATTTAATTGTGGTTAATATTGTATTTAATAGAAATGCTATAAATTTAAAATGGACTGTTTTGCAAATAGTATAAATGAAAGGTGATATTCCTAATTTTGAAATAAATATAATATTAAAAATATTCTTTTGGAGTAGAAAATGGAGTAATACATTGGAGTAAAACT
>CAKOAT010206488.1:5541-47244 GCA_932364175.1 Eruca vesicaria subsp. sativa
GTAGGCCAGTCGGCTAATCCCTTCCTTTTAGCTTCAATCAAAAAAAAAAAAAAAAAAAAAAAAAAAAAAAAAAAAAAAATCGAGTAGATGCACCCTAGTTGTCACTTCTACTCGCCCGAGTAAATGAGCCTTAAAACAGCCATTTTTGCTCGGGTAAATCGAACTACGAACGGCTTGATCCTCTTTGGAGGTACGTAGGCAGCCTTAACCGGTCCAGCTGTAACAACCAAAAACAAACGAGTAGATGCACCCTAGCAGTCACTTCTACTCGCCCGAGTAAATGAGCCCTAAAAGAGCCACTTTTGCTCGGGTAAACCGAACTACGAATGGCTTAATCCTCTTTCGAGGTACGTAGGCAGCCCTAATCAGGCACAGCCGTAACAACACCAAAGTCCAAACTTTGTCATGACCAAACGCGGTCAAGGCGATATCCACATTCCCGTCTGCAGACGAGAACACAGATACTCGCACCCACGAATCAATCTTGTCCTGATCAGACACTCGATTGAGGGACCCAAAGTCGCATCCCGCCAGGATCAACATGCGAAAGAAATCTGGACCGCTATCTGATTAAACGAATGTAAGTTTTGGCCGACTAAACTTGTTAAATCACTAACTAGCCGGTCCAGAACCTTTCTTTCAGGAATTAGTTCAAATAGTTTACTTGGGATAAATTCTCAAACGCTTAAACAAGTTTTATAGAAAATCTTGGATTAAAGCTCGCTCAGAAGGCGGCAAACCGAGTCGGAATCTTACAACAAAGGACCAGCCGGACCTCAAAAGAAAAGGAGATAACAAAAAAATCCTAAGGTAAATAGCAATACAACAAGAGGCGATCAAATCGCGTTCTCTTCGAAGCCGGAAGGATTCTTAGCGACGGTAGCAGCCGACTCGGTTTCCAAGTCCTTCACGACTTCTCCATCTTCGACGGAAACAAGCTTCTCAGCCAATCCCGACTCCTTCTCCCCTTCTGCCGATTCAGCATCTTCCTCCCTATTTGACGGCGCTTCCCCAAGGGCCTCTTTCGGCAACTCCTTGCTCGCCGCTAGAATTGGAGAAATAGTCTTCTCGATGGGGTCCGACTCCTCCTGCCTCTTCGACGGCTCTTCCGTCCTATCCTCGCCCCCCTTTGGCGACGGAACCACATCAGGCGGAACCTCCCGAGACTGACCGGTCGATTCGTTCCCAGGAGCTTCGGAAGATGTCCGAAGTTGTGATGCCGTCTCTGACCTAACTAAGTCATCATTCGACCCATACGGATCGAGTGCAGCCGCGAATTCTTCGTTCACGAACCTAGAAGGTAGAATCAGCGGCGAGAGGACTAGATCAGCATCTGATAAAGGCGCCACCTTCAGCTTAGCAACATTGGCTTCATGCTCCAACTCCTGAGCACTGAAGATGTCGATCAGTTCCTGCGTGATACCAACCTTCTCTTCTAGGATCATCCCAAGACATTTCTTTGTCCCAGAAGCTTGATCCAACAAGCTCTGCTCTTCATCGCAAAGTCTGCGACGCTCAAGGTAGGCCTTAACGCGATCAATACAGCGGTTGGCTTTGTCAGTCATAGCTGCCTCAACGCGCACCCTCTCGCGTGTAACCTCCTGACTTCGAGACTCCCGCAGGCGTTTCCTTTCTTCAATCAGCTTCCGCGTCACGGCGTCCCTTTCCGCTTGAAGTTCGGCTTTCTCCTGCTCCAGAGCAGCGTTGGCCTTCTCGAGACTCGCCTTCTCCCGCGTGAGTAACTTCTTAGCCGCACGATCAGCCTTCAGTACCTTCTCAAATCCCTCAAACTTCTCGCGAAGGATCTCTTTATCCTTCTTGTTCTCAGCCTTGATCCGCTCGATGATGCCGAGCCTGACGTTGGAAAGCTTCTCCGCATTACCAAGCTGGACCATTGTCTGTCTTAAGGTCCTATCGTACTTTTCGACAAGTACGTTCATACTCGCATCAGCCTGAAAATGAACGCAAAAATATCAGTCTTAAGTAGGATAGGGACGCGACTGAGATCGCCAAAGCATCAGTCAGAATACATACCCGTCTGTGTTGAAGTGCGGCCTCCGTGTAGTCTTCCTTGAAGAAAAGATCTCTAACTGGAGGCATCTCAACCGGTCCGCCTCGGATCTGTCGGGTAAGCTCCGCGCACGGGCCTGGGTTGAGTATCAGGGGGGTCCTTCCATCATACGAGAAGTTCACGCGATCCGCGAACTCAACCTGGGGCCTCTTGCCAAGCGAACCTTCCGATAGGCTCGCTCCAATTGGGGATTTCTTCTTCTCAAGAATAGCAGCTGAAGAAGGGTCTACCGATTGGTTACGTGCTTCAGTCCCATCACCGGCGCTCACCGCCATCTTAGCACTTTCGGGACAAGGTCTGGGGCTCTCAGGTCGCGAAATCTCCTTAACAACCTTCTTCTTTTTCTTCTTCTTCGAACCCTCCCCCGAACCTTTTCCTTCAGGATCATTCCCGGCGAGGTCATCATCGACAGAACTCTCGCGCGACCTCTTCCTTTTCTCTTTCTCACCAACCTCCAAACCATCCGAACGCCCTTCCAGAGGAGTAGTCTCAGACGACGACCGCGCTGCCTTAGCCGTAGAGTCTTTCTTTTTCTTCTTCTTTCTCGCTTCAGGAGCCGGCGGATCAACGTCAGCGGACTGCTCGGTCGGGTTGGGATCAACCTGCTCGGTCGGGTTGGGATCAACCTGCTCAGTCCGGTTAGGATCAACCTGCTGGGAAGCTTCAGCGTCAACCTCTCCAGCCGGAGTAACCCTAGAGACCGTCTTCCTCAGAAGTTGGAGTTTTCCTTTAAGCAAAGAGCTCAAGTCTGGTCTCCCTGACATCTCTCTCGCCTGTCGGAGGAGCTTTTGTTGTTTCCTGGTAAACAGAGACAAGCGGGACTTGCGTGCCGAGACTATCAGCGGCTGCCTTGATTCCCAATCAACTGCAAGGTAAAAAAAAAGGAGATAAAGGAAAACGATAATCTACCAGAGTTTGACAGTTAAAGAAAAAAGACTACCTCTTGCTATACGAGCCTGTTGTCGACGAATCCACTCACGACTCAGATCCGGCCAATTCAGGTGACTTTGGGTGGCGATAGCTTGTGCAATTTCAAAGAACTTTTCTGGATACGCAATCGTATTCGGATGACGAGCTGCAAAGATAAAAAAAAAACAAGGTTAGCTGACCTATGAAAGTAGTAAGCAACACAATGCTCGTTCTCTACCAATCTCTTTGTCCCATAACACCGGAAAGTCATCTTCGATAGCCTCTGCAAACGCGTATTTGTCCGCTTTGACGTAGAAGTAGGAACGTTGCCAGTTCGTCGTCTTGGTAGGCTGACCGGTCAAGACATTGTAACTCGGACGCATCTTCACTGAGAACAAGCCCCCCCTTTTCGCCTTCGTCGACGTCAACTCTTCAAATACCCTTACACTCATGGGAACATCGATCTCCGAAGCCATCACCATCAGCATGACAGCGTTCCGAATCGATCCTATCTTCAACTGGCTGATCGCTACTCCCCTCCTCCTCGTATATGCCGAGATCAAACGCGGAACCGGAAACCAGAGCTTCGCGTCATCCTCAAAGTACGACTCGTAGAGACATTGGAAACCAGCCGGAGGTGACCAAGGCCTCTGTTCCTGAGAAGGAATTACATAAGTCACGCCTACTCCTCCAGCATGTCTCAGAATGCTTCTCACGGATCCATGACTAGACCGGGTCCCGAAGACATTCGTCCAAAGTTGTTGACCTTCAGCCCAAGGATCTCGTAGCGACTCCGGAGGAAGAACTGCTAACTCCTCGAACGTGCCATCGGGACGATAAACGGTTGGCCTGCATTCGATCAGATCGAACCTAACTAGCCGATGCCTTAGCCACAAAGTTCGAGGACTCTGATCTGGAGACGCCGAGTCTTCACCATCTTCGTCGGAGCCAGAACCGCCAGTATCCTCCCGACCAGACCCGCTGCACGCACGACTCGAATCGCTATCCTCACTCCCCGATTCCGCGACCAAATCTCTATGCGGCTCTAGCCTTTCCCTTCGCAAGGCGTCACGGTGAATCAGGTTAAAATCCTCTATCGGACTTCCATTCTCAGTGACATCATCAACCTGACCGGTCGCAATGGCAACCCCTTTGCCTTTTTCCTCACGCGACAACCGTCCCGAAGAAGCCATCTCCCGAAACAGAAATTACGAGACGAGGGACGAAGAACACTTAGAGAGAGAAAGCGAAAGGTAGAGAGAAGGGAGAGAAGAAAGTACCTGGATTTGCAGAGAAGAATAATGAAAGAAGGAGAGAAACTGCCTATTTATAGCAAAGTCCAAGGCACGATTCCCTAGGTGCAATTAATGCACTTAAACGGGCCTAAATAAGCCCATTAGTTTTATAAATCCAGAAGATTATCCGAAACTTCTTAATCACACACCGGTTCGGTTTGATTAGCCCGTTGAAACCGGTTTACTCGACCGAGATTAAACCGGGGCATTAACCAAGAAGTAGTCGAGATTAAACCGAATGCGACCGGATTGGACGATTTACTCGCTCGAACAGCTACTCCATAAGCAACTACTTGACCATGATACTGAACAAGCATCAGGAGGCACTGTACACGCTGAAGAATGACCTCCGGATCGAGAGATAAGTCGCGCCTGAGGAAATCCTCTAAACGTGCCAACCAGAAGCTTTCCAGCCGCGCGACTAGATCCACTCAAGGTGATCGCCTAAACGCGCCAACCAGAAACTTTCCAGCCGCGCGACTAGATCCACTCAAGGTGATCGCATAGACACGTTCATTCCTGCATGTCCTAGCCGATTCGACGGATAAACGCGTCAAGAGGTAGTCCAGCCGCGCGACTAGACACGCCCTATTCGACGCCTAAACGCGTCAAGGGGCATCCCAGCCGTGCGACCAAACACGATCCAAGGGATCGCCTAACCGTGTCTTGGCTAACGACATAGCCGCGCGACTAGGCATGCTGAGTCGACGGCTAAACGCGTCAAGTGGCAGCCTACCCGCGAGACTAAGCACGCTTCAAGTGACCGCCTAATCGTGTCTTGGCTAACGACATAGCCGCGCGACTAGACACGCCGAGTCGAAGGATAAACGCGTCAAGAGGTAGTCCAGCCGCGCGACTAGACACGCCCTATTCGACGCCTAAACGCGTCAAGGGACATCCCAGCCGTGCGACCGAACACGCTCCAAGTGATCGCCTAATCGTGTCTTGGCTAACGACATAGCCGCGCGACTAGGCATGCTGAGTCGACGGCTAAACGCGTCAAGTGGCAGCCTACCCGCGCGACTAAGCACGCTTCAAGTGACCGCCTAATCGTGTCTTGGCTAACGACATAGCCGCGCGACTAGATACGTTGAGTCGACGGCTAAACGCGTCAAGCAACAGCTTACCCGCGCGACTAGACGCACCATGCCGACGCCTAAACGCGTCAAGAGACGTCCGACTAAACGCGCGTTCGTGCTAAGATTCACCATTCGATCAAACCAGTCTACAAATTCACTTAGAGTCTTTCGAGCTCATAAGTGAACTGGGGGGACTTATTGTGGGAGATGGATTATACTCCTCCGCAAGGCCCATCGAATGGGAGAATTTAGCCCAACGCGATAACGTATTCGGCCCATTAACCTTACTGGAAGCGACTCGGCATGACGACGCGTTTAGAAGCATAACGAAGAGCGTCTCAAAGGGTTAAGCAAAAGACGGTTTAACCGGATACGCTAAACAGGCCCAACAGGAATAGAGTCCAGTAAGGCCCGGGCAAATTAGGGCGAACACAGAGACATGGTCTATATAAGCAAGGAGGCAGCAAAGAGAAAGGGGATCCGGAATTGGACATACTCACTTGGCGGCTAGATCTAGGGTTTCTTAGTGATTAGGTGGTTAGATCTAGGGTTTACTCACCCTCTCGTTTAGTCACCTCCCTGTTTAGTCACCTTCCCGTTTACTCACCATCTTGTACTTCCGACTAGTCCGTCGATTTACTCTCCTCTTTGTAACTCCTTGTTCAGATCTAATAAAAACGTCTTTGTTCGCCCTCATCTCTCTCTTTATATTGTTTCAAACCATTTTCACCTCAAACACTCAGTCCCGAAATTCTATCTTCACTTCAATCGTAAGCACCATAAACTCATCCATCTATCTGTCTTTTTTTCCCTTCTCCACAGAATTGAAATTCGTTGATTGAGTTTAATGGGTATGCTTTTTATCACCTTTTTCAATTTGAGTGGATTATTACCCATCTCGAGTGAGTTGTGCGTTGCTTACTTGCTTTCCTTTATGTGTTGCTTTGCACCCCCTATACTTGCTTTGCTTTGCTTTGCTTTACTATACGGATTCTGAGTTCGAGTCTGTTACTTGATTTGCTTTAAAGTCAGATCTTTTAATACATCAAAAATGGTTCTAAAGCCACATGACTTTAGTTCATAGACATAAATCTTTAATGTTAGGACATAGACTTGTGATATTGTCTGAATAATTGTGATGGGTGCCTATGATAAGCATCATTGGATGCTGCTTTGTTTGTTATTTTGACTTATTGTTTATGACCACTATTTGTTCTTACTCCTAAGATGATGTCGTTTTAAGTATAAGTTTAATCACTGCAATGATATTGATTCCAGTGGATGCGGATATGTGTATATTTGCGTTATGGCTACTAGATGTCACATCTTACTGACAGTTGTTCTTATTTTAACTGCAATCTCTTACATATTTTAGCAATGAGTCTCTTTTGTCACATGGTTGCTTATGGTGCCTTAACCTAAGGTTTTAAGACAGCACCTGGTCGTATGTTGTTTGTTCACACATCACGAACATTGCACGAACCATACTTACTGTCTAAAGTGAGTTTATGAGATTTGTTTGTGTTTGTGGAATAAATGTACTCTTTCTTATGTTTTGGTTTGGCATATTTTCAGATAAACAAGATGCAAAAAGGGTCGCTGGTTTGAGTCTTTGAGATTAAGAGAGGAGGTTGAAGTTTGTTTGATCTTTTCTATGGTTTGCAATTTATTTATGAATTAAACTTTATGATTTTCTATGGTTTGTTGTCTTTCACTTTCTAAGTTTCAGATTTTATGTACTTGCAGATTTTAAATATGTATTAGATACATAAATCAAGTTTTTCATATTTTTTTGGTAAGTCAAGTTTTGTTATTGAGCATGTGAAATAATTAAAACTGCATTTAAAAACAGGTTTTTTATTAATGCATATTTGATATTTTAAGATAATTAAAACTGCATTTAGAAAAAAAAGAAACAAAAACATTACATAAGATAAATCATTAAAACAGAGACAAAGTTATTACATAAAAATTGGAGTTAAATGGGCAATAATTGGATATCTCTATTTTAAACGGGCTCACGAGTTTAAACGGGCACTTCGATTTTAAACGGGTTCACAGTTCAATGGGCATGGGACTAACGGACTTTAAACGGGCAGGAATTAATCGGGCAGGGCCTAAACGAACCCGGACCGCCCGTATTAAAATCCCAACTTATAGGTTTAAGATCCATTTTGGAATATGATCAGCTGCTCAGATCGGTTGTGATGACGTTAGGTATTATATATAGTTGGTGTCTTCAGATTTAGAAGTTTTGCTTTAATTTTTTTTTGATTTTATATAAAGTTGGATTATCTTTAATAGAACTTTTCTCATAAGAATATAAATAAACAAAATAAAAATAACAGAATCATAGATAAAGTACAAATAACTCTTTAATCAGCTTGCTCACCATCCCAAATATATTATTTGATATCATTTTTTAAAATTCATGTGATTTATTATATTCTTATAGTTGTTCAAATATATATAGAATATATATATATATATATATATTAAAATGATAAAAATATAGTTTTATTAAGATATATGAAAACAATCGGACATAACTCCGGACAATCTTAAATTGTGAATCTTTTTAGTTATTGTATGCTGAAAATATTTCAACTTTTTGTATAAAATTTAATATAATAAAAAATACACTTACTTGAATACTAAATTTGAACTGATATCTCGATAACATGTTATATAAATATTAGTCATATAGTCATAACAAAGAAAAAATTTGACAAGTATAAAACCAATAAAATGCATATAATAATCCGTGTAACAAAATAATCCACATTCCGTAGTAAAATATGACAAACGAACAAATTTGAAATATCTAATAAAAAGAATACATAATTACGCGCGGTCAAAATCTCTAGTTTTTATAATGGATAAATACGAAGGAGTATTGGTGTACCTATGGATTTTCAATTATATAAAAGGGAGGTCTATATAAAATTATGTTTTTCTCTATTTTTAATCAATTAAATACTTATCATTTTCTCTCAATATCACCCAAATATTTTTATCAAAATTTTAAATGAAACCATAAATTCGTGTTTTTCCGCCAAACTACAGTTGAGTTTTTACACCACAAGACAGTTTATGAGTTTTTATTACATCATAAGATAGTTTATGCTACAAAGGTAGTTTTTGGGTGAAAAGACTTAATTTACCCTCTAAAAAAGTAACCAGTACGTGCTAATTAATTAGAAATGATTGATTTTTGAAATTTAAAAAGAGTTCATTAATGGACCCGAAAGATAATTAAACTTGACCTTCTTTTTCTTTTTCTTCTCCACTTCGACCTTCATCTTCTTTTCTCCACCATAACTTTCAGTTTAAGACAAACACCGCCACTGGCTCAAGTCTTAAACTCTATTTACGAGTTCTTACTTCCCTCTGAATCTGCAATCCGTTATCACAGGGTGGTTACTCTCAGTGCCATCGCTTCTCGTCTTCTTCAGCGTCTTCATTTCGGAGGCTCGTCAAGCTATCGTGCTTTCTTCAGTGACCTCTCCTCCTCACCAACCGTCGACGAAACAAATCGGGAGACGATCCGATCTGTCAAACCTCGAAGGAATCCTTTCCCAAAACAAATTTATCATATTTGCACGGCTGTTCTTTTAGCTTTTAACTATTTACAATTTGACTCCAAAATTTATAAATTTGCATAGATGCTTTTCAATTTGGGTCCATACTTTTAATTGTGCAATATAATCCCTATTTTTTGAAGATTAGTATGAAAATGCAATTTTAAAATTTTTAGTTTGAAGCCTTTTGATGTGTACACTATACAACATACATTATACAAAATGTTTATTTTGAAGCCATTTGATGTGTACACTATAACACGAACACAATTTTTTATTACCCACATGTAAAATGACTCACATGTACACAAATTAACTTGTAATAAGACATGAACGTTATATATTGTTTCTACAAGAAGAAAAATGTATCTTTTGTCCACTCTGATTTTTTTGGTGGCTGAAAAGCATCGACGCCCACAAATCCATCTACAAAGAAAGTTATGATATCTGATGATTCTATAAAAAAGCACATGTACACTATTTATAAAATCACATGTACACTACTTCACATGTTCACTAGTTCTTTTATAAAAATCACATGTCCACATGTACAATGTTTTATATAAAATCACATGTACACTAGTTCTTTTGTACACCACACAAGTTATGAATTTTATAAGAAATCACATGTACACTAGATGTACACACGTTTTAGACTAAAGTTTTGTTTGATAGATGTACACACATTAGAGACTTGTTGGGTTCAGTATCATTGTGTATATTTTGGTGGCCATGTTCTTGTAGAAGTGACGCTGATTCAGAGGGTAATTGAGTTCAAGCTGAGCCTTCTTGCTGGGTTGAGTATCATTGAGTAGATTGTGATGAGTTCTTGTTAGATTCAGAAAAACCCCAGCAGATTGTAGTTTGATTCCATTAGTCTAGAAAATGATAAACAAATTGATGCTTTGGTGTGATGTTAGGTGATGGAAGAACATACCAAGGTATTATCACCAATAATACGATGGAGATGAAGGTAGAAGATAATTAATGTTTGATTTGCAGAAATCCAAACAAACAAAAAGATGAATATCAAAGATGAAAAGGATTTTACAGCATAATTTAATCTGGGCCATTGAAATAAAAATAGAAAATAAATCTAAAAACTGAGGAGAGAAACAGATATCAGTCTTGTCAAAAATGTCAGATTTAATCTAGACTGTTTATTGGAAAAAAGATGTGTGGTGTGTGTTTATCCCCGCTTAAATGTTGGTTTAGTTACACAGCTGTTTAGTTTTAATGTAACTAGATTGTATGGCATATATGAAGCTGCTAGGAAAAAAGTGTGTTGGTGGAAGAAACTTTCCTATCATGCTAATAAAAATATAAAACTGCCTCTAGATGTAATATTTTCAAATGAATTTATCCCTCAAAACTGAAAACTAGGGGTTTCCACAAAAAACAAGTTTTCGTGCAAAAACCACAAAACACGTTTACCCGCAAAAACATGAAAATGAGTATTTCTACTAAAATGAGCTTTCCCGCCAAACGACAAAAAGTGTTTTTCCACCAATCCGGAAAAATGAATTTCCCCACAAAAAAAAGTTTCTCACAAAAACCGCAAAATGAATTTTTCCAATAAAATCGGAAAAAGAGTTTTCCGGACAAAACTGGAAAACATGCTTTCCCACCAAAACCGGAAAAACTAGTTTTTCAAAAAAAAACCAGATAACAGTTCTCGGAAAAGGTTAAAAACAAATTATTTTGCCAAAACCGCAAAAACAAGTTTTTTCCTCCAGAAAAAACTTTCCCGTGAAACTCAGAAAATGATTTTTCTTGCAACAACAAGCTTCTCCTAAAGCCGCAAAACGAGTTTTCTTGCGAAAACCGGATAATGACTTTTCCTGTCACAACTAGAAAAATGTGTCTTCTCGCAAAAAAATCTCATAAAAGAACATTCCACTAAAAAAATGGAAAACAAGTTTTCTTGCCAGAAATAAATTTTTCCACCCAAAACCGCTAAACACAATTTTCCGTCAAAATCAGAAAAACGGTTTCCCCTTCAAAACCCAGAGAAATGAATTTTCCCACCAAACCCAAAAAAAATGAATTTTCCCACCAAAACCAAAAACTGAGTTTTCCCGCAAAAATTCACAAAAATGAAATTTTCCGTAAAATTGGAAAACTAGTTTCCTGCAAAACCTAAAGAATCTTGTTTCCGCTCCCCCCCCCCCCAAAAAAAAAAACTACAAAATCTTGTTATCTCACCCAAACTATAAAATCTTGTTCTCCATTAAACAAAGAATTAAAAGTAAATAAATAAAAAAGAATTTCTAATTTTTGTAACCATTAAAATTACCACATGAAATTCTCTCAAACATAAAAATAGTAATTTAAGTACCCATAGGTCAAACTCATATTCGATAATGTGGGTGTAAATTACTAATCTAATGTTGTAAGAATGGCATGTTAGTTTGCAGGAGAACTTTTTGCATGAGAAGATATACCTTTGATCAGAAACATGACCATTAGCCGATCATTACATCGTGATTCTTATTGCTGAAGTTATACTAAGTTGTCTTATTAGACTTAAATCGTGATATTAGCCAGCTAGAATTATACTCAGAACCAAGGATTACGAAATTGCAAGCCTTTGCTATGAAGAGAAATGCTCCACAATATATATACATTGTTTTATATGGCAGCTGATTACATGACATGTCACTGTCACAAGAAATTTAAATCGTCTCCATATGCAATGTGACGCCGTTTATCCGGGATGTGGGGAACCTGGTCAATCAGGCATGGGTAATGGCAGCTACACTGTTCCACCCAGATATTTTCCTTTTGTCTAGCATCTACACTAACATGGATTATTTGTTCTGGTGAAAATAGTACTGAGGGTCTAGAAATGGACTGAGATCCTTATATATGGATAGTTTGGTATCTCTAGAAAGTACGTAGTGACAAGTTGTTTAGAGGAAATGATCGAGATCTGCTTCAACTGATACGATATGCAGAAGGAGAATGAAACGCATGGTTCATGTAAAAAGAACCCGGTCCGATCTTGACCCAAATCACGACCATCAGCTCAAGTCTTAACCTTTTAGAACATATGTTTGGTGGATGGTTCTTGGACCTCCATCTCTCCCTTTAGTGGGTGTGGATGGATGTGGCTAGCCAACACAAGACATACACAACTGATGGGCATGAGAAACCAAAGATGAAGAGATCCTCACTGCATATGGAGCTAAAAGCGCTACGATAGGCAATGTAAAACTTGTTATGTCAACATTTCGGGACAGAGTGCAAAGATTTGATAGCAATATTAGGGGATCGCCAGGTATGGTCAAACATCTTGACAAAGTTGGAGGAAATACAAGCATTGAAGAGAGTATTTCAAAATTTTAAGATATGCTATGTTTTTCGAGATTAAAATAGAACTGCAGATTTCTTAGCTAGATCTGTTCATTCTTTTCATAACATTGCTTGTTTCGTTGTTTATTCTATTATAGTCAGATTATCTATACCATCTCAATCTTGACTTTACAAAAAATACTAGTTTAATATTTTTGGATATTTTGTTGGTTGGGTTAAAAAAGGCTTGGGTATTGTGTGGGTTGGGTTGGACTGGATAGTTTTACTTCACATTAACAGCCCTATATCCCAGCCAGGGCTGACTCACGTAGTTAGTATTAAAATAATAATCGTCATGAGCGTTTTGCTGTCTGCTCCAAAACAAAAATCGTATATGCTTCACCAGGGAAAACGAAAGATGAAGGTACAAAGACTGAGAACGAGTAAACAACAGATAAATATTTACATCGTCAAGGACAAGAACATTTCAAGAGTATAGTGAGGAGTGGTAGCTAAATTATATTGGAAGAATTGGAGAAGTATCAAAGCCATCACCAAGGATTCCGTTTGACTGATCTTCTGATTTTATGGAAGAGTCTTTCTTGCTGCGTTCTAGAGATGTTGCTTCGAATATTCCAAACCCTAACACTAAGCAGCAGACAATGAAACCAGGAAGAGAAAAGTCCATCTCGTAAGCAATCTCCATGACTATTATACATGCTCCTGCTATCATTAAATGCCTTGGGGAAGAAAACACCATATGCAATCTGCAAAGACGAACATGTAATGCAAATGAAGCAGGTATTGTCTGCGTACATGAAATGTAAAGGTGTTGTAGAAGGGGTAAAGATTTAAGGAAACCTCTCTTCAGCGATGTTGTCAACATAGAATATTAGAATGATCCCGAAAAAAATGGCGCTAAGGAAAGCCCACGCCGAAAATGGCAACTGGACAGCTTTCCCTGAAGACGACCCCTGAAGTAAAATTGTGATATTAGTGACCTAAACAGGCATTGGCTACATTAGCGCTTAGTCCTTCTCATTGCAAAACAAGTAGCATCACTTACTATGAAAAGGTCCCACATGGCCAAAGGAAACAAGAAACATGTTGCAGAAGTAATGGTTATCGCATGAAATCGTTTCTTCTGCTGGTTTTGTGAAAACACAGAAGTGGTTGGTCCAAAATATGTGGAAAAAGGACTGGCGTAACAGATAGAATACGAGAGTAGTACCTTAAGGGAAACACGCCGCGCAATAACTAGCCTTAATGCAGATAAGATTCCAGCAAAAACTGGTATCATCATTCCCAGCAGCCCTAGCGCTTCTGCTGTTAGTACATCTTCCTCTTTGATGTCAGTAATATCTTTTGAGGGTAGTTTGTTGTTAAGTTAAACAAACCAACGTGTAAACTACCCATAGACAGCTAAAATTAAAACAAGGCGGGAGAGAGAGAGAGAGAGAACTATATGGGTATAAGAGATGGAGCTTGCATAAAAGGATATACAACGGGGAGAGGGATGATGTCGCCCATCCTTGAGACAAGAAAAATAGAGCTACCAGCATTGCAATAAGGCCACCTACCTGACACGATTTGTGAGATATGAGAATTTGTTTGTCCTAGTCGTTTACATAGCACGTGGATTAGCCAGAGGAAACATCATAAAATGCTAAAAAGTTCAAACTATTCCACAAGTTAAGCTCTATAATTTGTCAGCGAGATAAGTGAGCTGATGCATGCCAAGTGAATAAATAACATAATAATGCTAGCTAACTGGTACATTAACTACAAATGATTACCTTTTTCCAGACATGGCCTCTTCGTCCATATAATACTCCAGAAAGTACTCCATGAACAGCACCAGAGTACTCTGACAAGATAGCTCTGCAAATAATATACAAAGAGAATCACCAAGGAGAACCATTTTTCCAAAGGAGCTCACCTATCCTACCTTTCAGAAGCCAAAATCTAGGATATGTCCTAGAGAGTAACGTACGAGAAAGATAGAAGAGAATCTCATGAATACCTAAGCGGCCCACAAGACTTAAGACCTTTTCCCCACAAGATGAAGTACATAGCTGTGATGACTCCATTGATAAGGGAAGGTACAATCTGAAAGAAACACATTTTTTTAAGAAATTAGCAGAGGAAATGTGTTAGTCAAACTCTCTCATTTTATGTGTAACAAATCAAATCTGTTGATTTGAAAGTGTCCTTCCTTTCCATGGTTGATGAAGTATCAAGAAGATGATGGATGATGGAACGAGACAGCAGAAGAGAAAGAGAACAACGGGGGCTCCAATCTGATTCAAGTAGCGATACATAGAATAAACCGACCATATCATTAAAAAGTTCCCAATGGCATGGATTATCTGGAAAGGTGTATGCCTGCAAACAAAGAGAGGCACAAAAGCATGAGTTCAAACGGTTTAGTGAGATTCTTGTTTATTAGTACCAAAAAAGTGTTCCTTTAACTCCGTGATTAAGTCGGGTAGTATCCCTAATGGTGGTTTCATTAGATTAGAACTGAGAGAGAAAGTCCAAAGGAAGCTGAGCTGAGTACAGTTAGTACTTTTAATCCTACGAGCTTTGTAAATTTCTTGACTATAAATTGTATTTACGAAATTTTTATGTGTAATAAGGACTTAGTGAGGTAATTCCATTGTGAAGAACAAGATCAGGAAAAATCTATAATATACTACGTTGATCAGGTTGCCCATAACTTATGAAAGACTTTTCTGTACGCTACTTGCAATGACCATAGCATAAAAAATTAGAAACTAATCAACTTGCAATCTTGAACTTCTTCGGACAGGGAGTTTCTTATGGGACAGCGACTCTATTAACTAGATACCATAGAACTTAACTAAACACGTAGTTAGCTAAAAACTCATCGCAATTTGAAATCATTTCCATTGTAGCAATGCAAAACTTCGTTTCAAGATTTCATCTCTACAAAATCGAATGAGAAACACCTTTACCCAAAATGTGGAGATCCTCGATCGTCGGAGATTTGCTTCGGAAATATCATCAGCCTAACTTAGCTTAGATTTTGAATACACAGTTCTATCCGTTATATTGTTCAACGAAGAACTCGAGCTCAGAATCTGAAAAACGATGTAACTGAAGAAGAATTTCACGTCTTCTTCGTCAACAACAATTCCTAAAGTCTATCGACGAGTGATCAAGCAAGAGAGAGGACATAATTTTCTATTGGGCCTCCATGAAGCCCATTTTAATACTGGTCACTATCTTGACGGATACTTAAAGGTATAACTAGGAAGATAGGGACCAGCGCGTTTCGCAAGATGTATTAACTAGAGTTATTTTCACATTGGGGCAGATTTTGAGTTTTCGTGTTATGTTAAGGCCGTTTCCATTATAGAGGCAGTTTTTGTGTGAAATGACTAAAATTATTCTCCTATAAAGCGTAACCAGTAGACAAATGTCGGTATCCTTGTTGTTAGGTTTAGTTATCTTTTTTTTTGTGTTTTAAATTTCAAAATTTCTGGTTGCGTACCCGAGACAGTTAATTAACCCAATTAAACTGCTTTTCAGTTTCCCCCAACTCTTTCATTGATTTGGGAGACTTTTAGTGTTACTTTTTGCAGAGCATTGAAAGGAAAGAAAAAAAAACGGAGAGGTGAGGAAGACAGAGATTTTGGAAAGAAAAGGTGATTTCGCGATATTAAGACGCAGTCGGATCTGGAAGATGTCTCGCCGTCGTAGAAGGTCTGGCAAAGAAATCGCGGGAGGTAAGCTATGGTGTTCTGAAGTTCTGCATCTGTGATAGCATGAAGAAATGCAAAATTGATATATATTTTTTTTATGGATTCAGGGGGAGATAGCAGTGAAGTGAACGAGATGCTCTCTAGATGTCTCTTCGCCACAGATCGTTTCCCCGACCGTAGGTTAAACTGCTACTCGACGGTTGATCTGCTTTTGTTTGTGAGGGATGTGTTGGAAGGTTTTGAAGAGTGGGATATATTGCTTGGGTCATTTTTTGGGAAACTTCTAGATCTACCAGCACGCAGATGTTCAATGTCCGGGAAGCTTGGGCATGCAATGATTGTTAGGCAGGTGGTGACGAAGAAAAAGTTTGAGATTTGGCCGGTTTTTGGAGGGATTCCATTTAGGTTTTCGATGGTGGAGTTTTCTGCAGTGACAGGGCTCCCTTGTTGCGAGTTCGAAGATGGATACACCCACTTGTACCAACCCAAGCCGACAGAGAAGTACTACGAGTATTGGGGGGAGTTGATTGGAGAGAACAGGAATCTGACGATTAACTATATTGTTAATACAGTGGCGTGTGATTTAGAAATGCCTGGTTGGCGTAGGCTTAGGCTCTGCCTCATAATAATTGTTGATGGGGTTTTAGTGGCGACGTCGCAGTAACCTAGACCCACGCTGAAATATGTTAAGCTTGTGGAGAATTTGAGTCAGTTCTTTGCTTTCCCGTGGGGCAGGGAATCATCTCTGTGGACTATAACCTTAATGAAGCCGGGGCCTAGGGTTCTTGATAAGGTTGAAGATCCACTGGGTGTGTTCCGAGAGGGAATGATGCAGGAGACAACGATAATGGTGGGTTTCCCTCTGGCATTACAGCTAGTAGCTTACGAGTGTATTCCGGGGTTATTAGGACGTTTAGGGGGCGACAACACTGTGAAGCTGAAGGACTACAAGAAGTCCGTTCTAACACAGCACGCTGAACTGAACATAATCGACATCCGCAACGCTGAGCATGACCCCGAGGTAACTAATTCTCGCCAACCTTCCACAATATCTAATGTACACAGCCAAGTATTGTTGTGGGTGTACACATGTACATTAAACCTTGTTGTACGCATGTACGCTGAATGTTTTCTATGTCCACGCAACCGTTAAATAACGTGGACGATATCCGTGTTGTACATGTGAACGAGAATATGTGCTGTACTTCACGAAATTGGTCGGTTATTTCTTTATCGTTTTTTGATTTTGTCTTTTTTTTGTTTTCTGATTTAACAGCTCATTGTGCGTCCCATGCTTGAGGTGGATACTGTGGATGGAAATGTTTGGGTACCTTTTGACGACGAGAGAATGGATGATCGAGTTGAATACATGGTTACTAAGTTGAAAGAAGGAAAGGAATTTCGTAAGGCTGAGTGGGGTGGTGGTGACATGCGTGTGGACATTTATGTCCATGGTAGTGTTAACAAGAAAAAGCGAACCCACGCCGAGTGTGTTGATGATTTAGAAGCTGAAGGGGTAGGGCTGACCATGAAGCAGGGACGGCTAAGTCAGTATTATGCCCGTGCGGATAGTAATGAAGATGATATAGTCTCTCGGCTGACAACTGATGTTGAAGTGTTGAAAAGGGAGGTTGCGTGTCTGAATAAGACGGTGAAAAAACTGGTTGGGCGGGCTGGGCACAGGAAGCTCGGCGGTGGTAAATTATGTGGCATTAGTCGTGATAGGCTGAGGAAAAAAAGTAAGAGGATCAAATGCTAAGAAGGCTGTAGATTATGATGGATTAGGAGATATTGGTGGACAATATTAGGAGGGGGGGGTGGTGGTACACCAGCTTTGGCTCTGGATGGGATTGATGGGAATGGTGGGGGGTCAACGGCAGATAGGTTAGAAGACATGGTTGTTGAGAACAGTGGAGCTGGGGATAGTTTCTCGTCGGACGAGGCACCCGGGTTGTTGGTTAGGCTGAAAGAAGGTGAGGCATTCCTTTGCAATGGGTAGAGGGTGGTAGACCCCTTGCAGACGGACAGGTATTGTATGACGGAACGACGAGCAATACCTATTTTGTGACGAAGAGTGAGGTAGGTCCTGATGGGGGGCAGTGTATTGGGTGTGAGAGAAAATGTTAACCCACTGACTTACGTTGATTGCCAGGGGAGCATTAATGGCGAGGATACATGTAGTGGCAGTCGAGACGAAGGTTTAACCTGCGGGGTGAGCGTTTAATTATAGTGTGTTGGGTAGTATTGGTAATTCGTTAGGTTAACAAACTTGGTTTCAATATCTGTGCAGGAGGTTGAGAGGTTGGATGTATTGGTTGGGGAGTTTTCCATTACATCTGAATCACGGGTACGCGTCTTAAATTTATAGCTATCCTGACGTTTTTGTGTTTTTTTCCCTTTGTGTTTTAACTGAAGCTTGTTTGCCCAGGCTAAGGAGAGCAGTGGTGAAAGGACGAAATTGGACGAAGTTGTAGGATTAATGCCACTTTCACTATCGACGCAAGTCTCGAAAGGGGGGGGGGGATTTTTGGTGGGGGGAGATGCGGAAGGGGTTGTTTGTAATCAGGTTTATTTTTTGTGGTTACTTTTGATGATTTCCACCTTTGCACGAAGCCGGTTTTTTGTTAGGGTAGTTGATGTACAATATTAAACGTGTGGAGGTTTGGTCTTGTAGGTTAGTGGTTGTGATTCTGAAAACGGGAAGGAAACCGGGGCTTCAGAAGGGGCTGGAGAGGTATGTGCCCGAGGCTTAGTATTTGTTAATTTACACTGCTGTTTGTGAAAGTAGATTTTTGTTGCAGGATTTGTCAAGAATTGCAGTTGTTGCTGTTGAGAAACCAGTTGGAAATCCAGAAGATCAGGTACTAATGCTTGTACAATTTGCTGGTGTCCATGTGGACATGTACCTGACACTATGTGGATACGTACACGACCTTGTTTTTGACAGTGTTAAATTTGTGTATCGAGAGTTGCAGCTGAGGATCAAGCTGAAAATTCGCTAAACCAGGTACTATTGGTTGGACACTTTGGTGGTGTCCATGTGGACATGTACCTGACACTCTGTGGACATGTACACGACCTTGTTTTTGATAGTGCTAAATCTGGTGTAGGATTTATCGAGAGTTGCAGCTGAGGATCAAGTTGAAATTTCGCTAAACCAGGTACTATTGGTTGTACACTGTCGATTTTCTGATGTACACTATTTTTTAACGTGTTGGAAAATAGCAGGACGCAGTTTGTACGGGAATGATTGATGGCAGGCCCAAGGATCAGGTACAGGTATGTGCGCCCAGAATGTTTAGTGAAGCTTCAAAAGGGGCTGGAGAGGTATGTGCCCACGGCTTAGTATTTGTTAATTTACACTGATGATTTTGAAAGTAGATTTTTGTTGCAGGATTTGTCAAGAATTGCAGTTGTTGCTGTTGAGAAACCAGTTGGAAGTCCAGAAGATCAGGTACTAATGCTTGTACACTTTGGTGGTGTCCATGTGTACATGCACCTGACACTCTGTGGACATGTACACGACCTTGTTTTTGACAGTGTTAAATTTGTTGTAGGATTTATCGAGAGTTGCAGCTGAGGATCAAGTTGAAATTTCGCTAAACCAGGTACTATTGGTTGGACGCTGTCGATTTTCTGACGTACACTATTTTTTAACGTGTTGAAAAACAGCAGGACGCAGATTGTACGGGGATGATTGATGGCAGGCCCAAGGATCAGGTACATGTATGTATACTAATTTTTTTTTAATATAATATAGTGTTTTTGTACACCTTATGCTATCCGCGTGGATACTAAATAAAGATCTAACTGTGGATAATGTATATTGGGTGTCCAGTTGGACAAATATATGGCCCCTATATTTGTCGTCCCTCTCGAAAGTTATAAGCTGCCCTTTGATATAATGCTGTTGATTAACTATGCGCCATACGACCTTGTATTTTAAATTTTATTTTTACTGGCAGGAATGTGCGAGAGTTGCAGTTGTTGCAGTTGTGGAAGATGTAGACATTCCCCAGAGCCAGGTACTGTTGGTTGTAAACCTTTCTGGTTGTAGGCATCCCCCAGACATTACCAACTAAGTTTCAATATAATCATGTTGATTTACTGATACACACAACGAAAACGGGTTGAAATGTTGTTTTGTAGGCGGTGAACAGCAATGCTGGAAATGAGAAGGACGCACATTGTACGGAAATGAGTGATGTCGTTCCCAAGGATCAGCTACAGGTATATGCCTCCCCCCCCCAGGTCATTGTATAGTCTCGTATGTTTAATTCTGTGTGGTTGTGCCTTTGCCATTGACGAGAGTGGTGTACACCTGATAGTATCCACGTGGACACGAATTGTAGAGAAGATTATGTTCACTGTATGCTCGTGTCCATGTGAACGACTTCTGATTGTTGATTACAATGTGTCCCAGGTAACCTTGGATAGTGTGGATCAGACTATCGGTGTTCGTACCAGTGTACATAAGAGTGTGTTGATTGCAACCCATAGACCGGCTGAGGAAGAGGCTGAGCTGGCAGCGTTGTTGCTGACGAAGGATCCTTATGAGGTACCGGAGATAGTGCCTTTAGTTGAGGACTGCGATTTCCCAACGTTTAAGAAGGTCTTGGATTTGATGCAAGAAGCGTGAGTGGCGGTTTGAAGAAGTTTATATTTTTGTTGATTGCATGAATTTGATTGCTGCTGTCTTTTTTTATTTGCCGCAGGGTGCAAAAAAAGCTGGAGGATAACACGATTTAGACAATAAGTTCTTCATCGACCTGGCTACGCCCCTTCAAACGTTGAGTTCAACGGTAAAGCGCTGCAAATTGGTTTGGAGATAATTTGTTTCTATGCTAACCTCATTGTGACTGTTGTTTTGATTTTGTCATGGAAAGCATATGGGTGCGCTGATGAAGTTTCTAGAGGAGAGGCATGAAGGGGAAGTTTTGATGAATCAGGGTATGTTCATTCCTCCGTGGTTTGCCGGGCATCTCCAAGGAAGAGGAAGGTCTTTCAAAGCGGCGAATGATAAAACTGTAGTAGTGGCGGATGCAAGGGTGACCAAATTTCTGACCAAAAGAAATATGAGATGGGGTGTTGAAGTGGACCGCCTGTACACGCCCATGAAGTGGGGGGAAACCCATTGGGCCGGGATGTGCATTAGCTGTCAGAGTAGAGAGTTTTTGTGCTAGACCCAAGCCCTGGATTGAAGTCAATGGAAGAAGTTGTTGAGGGGATGGATGATGTGGCTAGCATGCTTCCATACATTGCCAGGAAAGTGTGCCCGAATGGCGATATTGGCGAGCATGAGCTGGTCCCGTTCTTGGTTGAGAGAGTTGATTGTGGTTATCACAACGTCCGGGGTGGAGATGGTGTCCCTATGGTTGCAAAATTCCTTGAGATGCATTCTAATGGTATGGATTTGGCAAACGCGGGTCTAACTGATGAGCTTGTTGACATTTTTAGGAAGCAATATGCAATGGATGTTTACAAAAGATGGGTGGTGCCTCTGTACGTGGGATAAGGTTGCTGAAGTGGTATTTTGTTGTTTTAGTTGTACCGAATGCCTCTTTTTCATGTATGTGGTATAACTTGGTTGTTATGCGGATAAACGATGTAGGTAACTACGATGACGGTTGGTTGTATTTTGTTAATGTATATTTTGTTAGGTACCCACTACATGGATGCATGAAAAGCATGTTTGTGTATTGTGTGTTCCCGGAAATATTGATGGATGTGTTTAGTGGAGAAAATGATGTTTGTCTTTAGATAGCAAAATATGGATGCATTTTACACATTGTTTGCTTCTTGGTTGCATTGTATACCGGTGTATACCTGTGTATCCACATGTGTATCTACATGTACACCTACTGTGTATGTAAAAACTGTGTAGGTAGATGTACACGGGAGTATCCACACAGACATTACTGTGTATGGATGCATTGTATACAATATTGTTTATTTGCTGTGCATGGATGCACTGTGTCCAGATGTACACGGGAGTATCCACATAGAAGTGTCCACATTTTGACAACAAAAACAACAATATGCATGTACAGATGTCCAGTGTGTGGACACGTATTGTGTATGTAAACGTTGTGTCCGGTTGTACACGACAGTATCCACAGTACATGATATGAAAATTTTGCATTCATAAAAGAGGAGGTGTATGTACACGTGAGTATGGACATGTACACGTGAATATCCACATGGTCACGTATTGTGTATGCACTGTGTGTGTAAAGCTTGGAAATGTGTATGTAAAGCTGTGTATACACATTGACACGAACTGTGTATGTAAAGCTTGGTATCCACATGTACATGTTGGTATCCACATGTACACCTTGGAAATTTTTAAATTCAGAAACGAGGCTTGTTCAACCTTTGGATCGGCATGGACACATTTACACAATGTGTACAAAGTCAATATTGATGTCCAGTGCATGGACACGTATTGTGTATGTAAACTTGGAGTGTAGTTGTAAACAGAAGTATACAAATGTACACATAAAGCNATGTACATGTTGGTATCCACATGTACACCTTGGAAATTTTTAAATTCAGAAACGAGGCTTGTTCAACCTTTGGATCGGCATGGACACATTTACACAATGTGTACAAAGTCAATATTGATGTCCAGTGCATGGACACGTATTGTGTATGTAAACTTGGAGTGTAGTTGTAAACAGAAGTATACAAATGTACACATAAAGCTTGGTATCCATGTGTAGAGTGTACACCACCACCAGATGTACACGGGAGTATCCACATAGACGTGTCCACATTTTGACAACAAAAATAACAATATGCATGTACAGATGTCCAATGCGTGGACACGCATTGTGTATGTAAACGTGGTGTCTAGTTGTACAGGGCAGTATCCACAGTACATGATATGAAAGTTTTGCATTCATAAAAGAGGATGTGTATGTACACGTGAGTATCCACATGGTCATGTACTGTTATGTACTGTGTGTGTAAAAGCTTGGAATTGCGTATGTAAAGCTGTGTATACACATGGACGTGTACTGTGAAGGTAAAGCTTGGTATTCACATGTACGCGTTGGCATCCACATGTACACCTGGTAAATTTTGAAATTCAGAAACGAGGCTTGTTCAACCTTTGGATCGGCATGGACACATTTACACAATGTGTACAAAGTCAATATTGATGTCCACTGCATGGACACGTATTGTGTATGTAAACTTTGAGTCTAGTTGTATATGGAAGTATACACATGTACAACTGGAGTATCCACATAGACACTTACTGATAAAAAGGACAATGTTATGCATCCACGTGGACATGAGGCCTAGCTAGTTACTGTACGCGTGGATAACATTCTCCTGCTTTTCAATACCTTGTAAATGTGGACAANTGCATGGACACGTATTGTGTATGTAAACTTTGAGTCTAGTTGTATATGGAAGTATACACATGTACAACTGGAGTATCCACATAGACACTTACTGATAAAAAGGACAATGTTATGCATCCACGTGGACATGAGGCCTAGCTAGTTACTGTACGCGTGGATAACATTCTCCTGCTTTTCAATACCTTGTAAATGTGGACAAGGTAATGCTATTCAATACATTGTGAAAATTTGGCATTCATAAAAAGAGGCTTGTTCAACCTTTGTGTCAGCATCGACACATTTGTATCCACGATGCACTGTGTATGTAATCGTTTGTAGGTATGTGTACACTATTTCCCCCCCCCCTGGACACTGAATGGATGGATTGTATACCGATACGGCGGTTTTAAAATGTTCCATTGAAAAGGGACCGCCGAAACTTTTTATCGACATGTACACGTGAGTATCGACGTGGACATGTACTGTTTATGTAAAGCTTGGTATCCAGTTGTAGGTATGTGCACACTATTTTCACAAGACAGTGAATGGATGGATTGTATACCGAGATCGAGATGTTTAAAATTGTGCCAATGGAAACAGACCCCCAACCTTGTTATCCACATGTACACTTGGGTATCGACATTGGCACGTGATGTGTGTGTAAAGCTTGGTATCCATGTGTAAAGTGTACACCACCTTCGCTATATGGATGAATTGTAGACATTGAACCCGGAATAAGCAGTGGTTCTGAAGATATCATGTATCGACATAGATGAGGTGTATTTAAACAGGTTTAGCAGTGTTCCATTAAGCGTGTACACACCTATGTATCCACGGGGACACATAACCTGTCTTGTTGTTGTACACCTGGGAAACACTCTCCCGCTATTCAATACCCTGTAAATGTGGACAAGGTCATGGTATTCAATACCTGGTAAATTTTGAAAATCAGAAACGAGGCTTGTTCAACTTTAATTGGATCGGCATGGACACATTTAGACAATGTGTACAAGTCAATATTGATGTCCACTGCATGGACATGTATTGTGTATGTAAACTTGGTGTCTAGTTGTACACGGAAACTTGGTGTCTAGTATCCACATGTGCACTGGAGTATCGACATAGACACTTACTGATAAAAAGGACAATGTTATCCAGGCGTATAGTGTACGACCTTCTTGACAACATCCAAAGGTTATGTATCCATATAGAGGAGGTGGAGAGGACGTTATAGACCCACATCGACAGGTTTAGAAGTGTTCCATTTAGCGTGTACACACCTATGTATCCAGGTGGACACATGGTCTGTCTTGTTGTTGTACACCTGGGCAACACTCTCACACATCCTCAACACCTTGTAACTGTGGACAAGGTCATGGTATTTAATACCTAGTAAATTTTGAAATTCAGAAACGATGCTTGTTCAACCTTTGGATCGGCATGGACATATTTACACAATGTGTACAACACATTTACACGGAAGTATCCATATGTACACTGAAGTATCCACATAGACACTTACAGATAAGCAGGACAATGTTATCCAGGTGTAGAGTGTGCGACCTCCTTGACTACATTCAAAGGTTATGTATCCACGTGGACACGAGCCCTAGCTAGTTACTGTACGCATGGATAACATTCTCCTGCTATTCAATACCTTGTAGATGTGGACAAGGTAATGCTATTCAATACATTGTGAAAATTTGGCATTCGTAAAAAGAGGAATTCATATGATGTATCGACATAGAAGAGGTGGACATTATAGACCCATATCGACAGATTTAGATGTGTTCCGTTAAGCGTGTACACACTTATGTATCCACGTGGACACGGTTGTGTCGACATAACCCGGAATAAGCAGTGGTTCTGAAGATATCATGTATCGACATAGATGAGGTGTATTTAAACAGGTTTAGCAGTGTTCCATTAAGCGTGTACACACCTATGTATCCACGGGGACACATAACATGTCTTGTTGTTGTACACCTGGGCAACACTCTCTCGCTATTCAATACCCTGTAAATGTGGACAAGGTCATGGTATTCAATACCTGGTAAATTTTGAAAATCAGAAACGAGGCTTGTTCAACCTTAATTGGATCGGCATGGACACATTTAGACAATGTGTACAAGTCAATATTGATGTCCATTGCATGGACACGTATTGTGTATGTAAACTTGGTGTCTAGTTGTACACGAAAACTTGGTGTCTAGTATCCACATGTGCACTGTAGTATCGACATAGACACTTACTGATAAAAAGGACAATGTTATCCAGGCGTATAGTGTACGACCTTCTTGATAACATCCAAAGGTTATGTATCCACATAGAGGATGTGGAGAGGACGTTATAGACCCACATCGACAGGTTTAGAAGTGTTCCATTTAGCGTGTACACACCTATGTATCCACGTGGACACATGGTCTGTCTTGTTGTTGTACACCTGGGCAACACTCTCACACATCCTCAACACCTTGTAACTTTGGACAAGGTCATGGTATTCAATACCTAGTAAATTTTAAAATTCAGAAACGATGCTTGTTCAACCTTTGGATCGGCATGGACACATTTACACAATGTGTACAACACATTTACACGGAAGTATCCATATGTACACTGAAGTATCCACATAGACACTTACAGATAAGCATGACAATGTTATCCATGTGTAGAGTGTGCGACCTCCTTGACTACATTCAAAGGTTATGTATCCACGTGGACACGAGCCCTAACTAGTTACTGTACGCGTGGATAACATTCTCCTGCTATTCAATACCTTGTAGATGTGGACAAGGTAATGCTATTCAATACATTGTGAAAATTTGGCATTCTTAAAAAAGAGGCATTCACATGATATATCGACATAGAGGAGGTGGACATTATAGACCCATATCGACAGGTTTAGATGTGTTTCATTAAGCGTGTATACACTTATGTATCCACGTGGACACGGTTGTGTCGACATAGACAACTTACTGATAAAAAGGACAATGTTATCCAGGTGTAGAGTGTACTACCTCCTTGATTACATCCAAAGGTTATGTATCGACGTGGACACGAGGCCTAGCTAGTTACTGTACGCGTGGATAACATTCTTCTGCTATTCAATACCTTGTAAATGTGGACAAGGTAATGCTATTCAATATATTGTGAAAATTTGGCATTCATAAAAAGAGGCATTCATATCATGTTTCGACATAGAGGAGGTGGAGACGACGTTGTAGACCCGTACCTGCCAGGTTTAGAAGTGTTCCACTTAGTGTGTACACACACATGTATCCACGTGGACACATGACCTGTCTTGTTGTTGTACACCTGGGCAACACTCTCCCGCTACTCAATACCTTGTAAATGTGGACAAGGTCGTGGTATTCAATGCCTGGTAAATTTTGAAATTCGGAAACGAGGCTTGTTCAACCTTTGGATCAGCATGGACACATTTACACAATGTGTACAACTTATTGTGTATGTAAACTTGGTGACTAGTTGTACACGGAAGTATCCACATGTGCACTCGAGTATCCACATAGACACTTACTGATAAAAAGGACAATGTTATCCAGGTGTAGAGTGTACGGCCTCCTTAACTACATCCAAAGGTTATGTATCCACGTGCACACGAGCCCTAGCTAGTTACTGTACGCGTGGATAACATTCTCCTGCTATTCATTACCTTGTAGATGTGGACAAGGTAATGCTATTCAATACATTGTGAAAATTTGGCATTCTTAAAAAAGAGGCATTCACATGATATATCGACATAGAGGAGGTGGACATTATAGACCCATATCGACAGGTTTAGATGTGTTTCATTAAGCGTGTATACACTTATGTATCCACGTGGTACCTAAAATATCATGTATCGACATNTACCTTGTAGATGTGGACAAGGTAATGCTATTCAATACATTGTGAAAATTTGGCATTCTTAAAAAAGAGGCATTCACATGATATATCGACATAGAGGAGGTGGACATTATAGACCCATATCGACAGGTTTAGATGTGTTTCATTAAGCGTGTATACACTTATGTATCCACGTGGTACCTAAAATATCATGTATCGACATAGAGTAGGTGGACATATGTATCCACGTGTACACACCTATGTATCCACGTGTACACACCTATGTATCCACGTGGATATATGACCTGCCTTGTTGCTGTACACCCTGCCAACACTCTCCTGCTATTCAACACATTAGCTTATTTTGTGAATGGCAAAATATAGAAGATTGAATAGCAAAGCAGAAGGTCTATGATGGTGATGCAGCGTCTGCTTCACATCCATTACATGTTTAAATATGGGTTTTAACATGATCTTACAACCAAAAAGAATAACACAAAAGGGGCTGTTATAAGGTGAAGGCGCTATCCACAAGCATAATCCCGTGGATATAGGATTCACCTAGCAGGTCAGATGGGAACGACACAGTTTGTCTTGTTGTGTCCCGAGACACCACAAGGACCACATTTGTTGACTTTTGTCTTCTTTGGTACCTTTAAAAATTAAATAAGCATTAATACTTGGAAGTGTATGTTGTTAACTAAAGATGGTGTATGTGTATATTGATACCTGAATTTCTCTAGTTGACGGGATGCACTTGTCCTTTGGGCGGCCAGAGGGGCGACGGGTATAGGGAGGATAGAGAGTGAGACTATCAATTGCTGGAGGTATGGGGAGTTCACCGACTGGTGCTTCAAGGTATATGACACCAGAGTAGGTTTCGATCCATGACTGGGTTTTGTAGTAGTCTCCAACAAGCTGGACATATGAGAACCCTATTGAATCAGCCGCCAGCATCGCGTGGCAACAGGGGATTTTAAGTTTCTGAAAAAACTGGCAGGTACAAACTTTGGTGTCTAGGTAAACGGTGTTCCCGTGACCGAAAATGCCTTTTACCTGAAACTGCCAGTCGGTGATGTTATTTATTTTATTACTTTTGGTGAGCCTGATGTGTGTCTGCATAACAGCTTCAACCTCAGGGGTGACTGAACCCCTGTGCTTCGCGGACTTAGTTCTTCTAGCAGAAAACCATCGAGTCAACATGCGCTGGATGAACATGAAAAGCTCAACAATTGGTGAATCCCTGGATTTGGTTAAGGCGTTGTTAAGCTGCTCTGCGACGTTGCTTGTTAGGAGGTTGTATCGGTTTCCTGGAAAGTATGTCCTAGACCATCTAGAAGTACCAATGTCTTCAAGGTATTTAGCGCAGGAGGAACTGGCTTGCCTTATTTTACCAAAGTTGTCATCGAAATCCTTGCGTTTGTAGGAGAATGCAGCTGCACAAACCATTTTCGCCAGTCCTTTGCTCTTGTAACGGGAGACAACATTGCGCATTATATGGACAATACATGCGCCATGGTCTGCCTTGGGGAAGATGAGTTTGACAGCTTTAACGAGTGATATGTGGGTCAGAAATAATAGAAAGCGTATTGGAGTCAACTATAATCCTCTCCACCTTAGAAAGAAACCATACCCATGAACTATCAGTCTCTTCGTCAACAACAGCGAAAGCTAGAGGAAACACTTGGAAGTTGCCATCTTGGCCGCTGTTGGGCCCAAATATGGCCCGTTAGCTTAAATTGACAGGCCTGAATAATAGTAACTGACAATGGGCTCTTATAAGCCCATTAGAAATTACATCTTGAGAAAAGAGTTAGAAAGAAGCCGGAGGCTGTTTGCTAAGGAAAGAATGTCACCAAAACAGGTCACGGAGGAGAGTTCCGGATCTCATCTACAGAGAGCTAGTAGGACTAGCTCAGGATGGATGCGCAGGACCCAGTCAAAAGGAGACTGTTGAGAATCCCTCAACTCACGGAGAAAATCTCGGAGGTTAGCTGAGGTCGTTGGAACATGATCAAGAGCTATAAAAGAGGAGGGGGAGATCAGAGCAAGGCAGATTTTGATTCGTGATTATTCACACATTCGAATACTCTAAAAACATCCTTTATTTCTTTGTAACCTCATATCGAAACATTTGTAATCATCTTTTATCAGAAACATAAATATAATCATATTCATTCTTTGAGTTCTAACAGGATTCAGTCCACGATTGTCTTTTCCCCAATCTAAACCTAACCTAAATAAGAGAGTGAGTTTTACCCCTCACATTTTGGCGCCGTCTGTGGGGACGAGATAATTGAATCCTTTACTCCGTAACTTGAGAATGGATCCATCCAACCAGGCAACGAATCCGTCTATCCCTGATCCCGTGATCCAAATCGACGGCTCACCGAACAGAAGAGACCCGGATCTTCAGGACCCAGAGCCTCGATCCGCCGATCACCGATCTGAGTAACAGCCTCCGGCTAATGCTTAACCGAACCAGACCACAACTGGGATAACTAACCCGAGATCCTGCAGTGGAAACAACTCTGGGGTTACACCCCCCGAAAACCCTCAGCGTCAACCCGCTCCGAACCATTCGGAAGCTCAGATATCCGAGATGCGTCGAATGATGGTGCAATTGGTAGAAAGAGCTCAGAATAATGAGCGTACATTGCAACAGCTAACTGCTCGACAGCAACGGTTCGAAGAGGTGACTAGATCTCTAACCGAGGCGATTCATCCGTCGCAACGTCAAGGCTCGGGAGTCACCTTCCGAGATCAACTGACCGAACCTACGTTCCCTCGCGGACGCCTAGACTTTTCCCCTAACAGCACTGCTCAAGATGGGCAAGAATCTGTTCTCCGGACACCTCATGCTGGAACAACCCCTGCATTCAGTCCACCCGTAACCAGCGCTATGGGAAGTAACATAGCAACAACAAGCTCTGCGCCCAACAGGGTCACTGAACAGAGCACACGTTTACCGCCTCCGCCACCTATTTTAGATCCGGAGAAGGAATATATTTCCCTCCTAAGGAAAGAGTATCGGCTTCTACTTATCAGACTGGGAGCGCGATCCCGAATCAAGATGGCCACCATAGGATGGAAGCTGATCCTACAGCTCACCCCCCTGGTCGAATGCCTCGAAATGACCTTAGAGCGAGTGATCGATTTAGCCCACCTAATGCTTTGGAGAACGACCACACTCGACTTCGTCAGGAATCTCCCCATCAGATTCATCATGACGACCTATCCGTCCTTCCTCTAGAGGGACCTGAGGCTATTCGCCGATACATGGAGAAAACTCACGCAGCTCTCCAAAAGTTAAATGCTCAAGTCCACAAAGCAACAAGCTCAGCTCCCGAAATCGAGAGCTTGATTGAGGAAACCCGTGGAACCCCATTCACAAACAAAATCGCAAGCTCTTACATAAGAGATACCCGAAAGATTAGGATCCCCGAATATGATGGGACCTCAGACCCCAAGGCTCCTTTGAGAGCCTTCCAATTAGCTATAGTGAAAGCTCACTTCACAAGAGAAGAATGTGAAGCAGGTTATTGCAGAACCTTTGTCGAGAACCTGGTCGGAACAGCTCTCGAATGGTTTTCGAGCCTTGAGCCGAACTCAATAGATAACTTCGACCAGCTCACCAACGCCTTTATGAAGCAGTACTCGACCCATATCCTCAAGCAAGCTTCCGAGGCCGGCCTCTAGAAAATCAGACAAGGAATGGGAGATTCGTTACGAATCTATATCGAGAAATTCAGAGCAGTCAGAACTAATCTCTCGAATCCCAACGATCAAGTTGCCATCGAGGCCCTTAGAAGAGGTCTCTGGTACAAATCAGAATTCTGGTCCGAGCTAACGCTTAATCCTCCCCCAACTATCGATGATGCCCTTCACAAAGCATCAAGATATATTACCTTGGAAGAGGAAACAGCTGCGCTAGATAAAATCCAATAGAAATCCCAGAATCACCCAAAAGGTGAAACCTCGGAAGCAAAAGGATCTTCTAGAAAAGGGAGCTCCCGGAATAATCAGACCCAGGGAGAACATTCTTATGCAATCGAGGAAGTCCAACAGGCAAAACCTGTTGCCGCGACAAGCAAAACCCCCTGGTCAAAAGGCTACGATGAGAACAAACACTGCTCTTATCACGATCGAAAAGGGCACTCAACTGAGGAATGTTGGGTCCTCCAACGATAGTTGGCAGCTAAATTCGTAGCTAAGGAACTAGAGGACGTGGAACTCAAAAAACCACCTCCTTACCAGAAAAGAGGTCCCTGAGATACCTCTCCGAAGCACGAAAGATCGCCTGAGAAGGAAACAGACTCGCCACCGCCAGCTCCCAAGAAGAGAGTTGACATGGTTCTTGGGAAATTTCCCCAAGGGAAAAGTCTACAAATCGAGACCCTCCTAAGAAAACCACCACCTCAATCGAGCCCCAGTTCGAGGGTGCATTATATCCTTGGAGGCTCCGATATATGTCAAGACTCCGTTAATTCAATCAAGAGTCACGTACGGAAGGCTGTTTCCAATGCTCAATCTAAGCCTCCCAACCGCGAATCCAACACTAAGATTTCTTTCTGGGAGAGCGAAACATCAGATCTCGACAGACCTCACGATGATGCCTTAATCGTCACTCTGAACATAGCAGGTTACGAGGTGCCTAAGCTGATGGTTGACACCGGAAGCTCGGTCGACCTTATCTTCTATAACGCCCTGAAAGGGATGGAAATAGATGACTACGAAATTATTGGTGAGAAAGCTAACCTTGTAGGCTTCTCCGAGGAAACCGTTACCTCTTGGGAACCATCAAGCTCCCAGTCATTGCTGGAGGAATCATGAAAATGACCAATTTTGTAGTCATCGATAGACCTTCTCCATTTCACGCGATCCTAGGAAGACCCTGGATTCATAAGATGAAGCCAGTAGCCTCCACTTATCACAAATGCGTGAAATTTCCGACACCTAACGGAATAACCACCGTACGAGGTAGCCAAAAGATCTCCAGGATCTGTTACTTGGGAGGATTCGGAATCCTCAAGGAATCATCCCAATAGCAATTACAGATCCAGGAAGGTCGAGAGATGCAACAGAATATTCGAGGTCCCCCTAGGAACCTAACCGAACGAGTTAGCATCGACAACTCTGACCCTGAGAAACAAGTGAACATCGGATCAGAGCTACCTCTCGAAACTAAAAAGGAGTTAATCGACTTCCTGAAAATCAACGTTAAAACGTTTGCATGGACCATGAAGGGTATAGACCCAAACGTCACCACTCATAAGCTCAATGTAGATCCTAATTTCAAACCGATCAAACAAAAAGACCGTAAGCTAGGCCTCGAAAAAGCTCAAGCCGTCAACGACGAAGTAGATCGACTCACGAAAGCAGGGTCCATCCGGGAAGTACATTACCCCGATTGGCTGGCTACCTTGTAGTAGTGAAAAAGAAAAACGGGAAGTGGAGAATCTGTGTAGACTTCACCGACCTAAACAAGGCTTGCCCTAAAGATAGCTTCCCGCTACCTCACATCGATCGCCTCGTCGAGGTGACAGCTGGCCATCAGCTCTTGTCCTTTATGGATGCCTTCTCGGGATATAATCAAATCATGATGAATCCTGAAGATCAAGAAAAAACTGCGTTCATAACCGAACGCGGTACCTACTGTTACAAGGTAATGCCATTCGGATTAAAAAAACGTGGGAGCTACCTACCAAAGGCTTGTGAACAAAATGTTCGCCGAACAGCTCAGAAAAACCATGGAGGTATACATCGACGATATGCTAGTTAAATCCTCAGCTGGGGAAAATCACTTCTCCCACCTAAAAGAATGCTTTGATATCCTCAACAAATACGATATGAAACTAAACCCCGCAAAATGTACCTTCGGGGTGCCCTCGGGCGAATTCCTCGGTTACCTCGTAACCGAGAGAGGTATCGAAGCCAACCCGAAACAGATAGCGACCTTCCTGGAAATGCCGTCACCTAAGACAACCAGGGAGGCACAAAGACTGACCGGACGAATCGCCGCTTTGAATCGATTTATATCTAAGTCCACCGATAAATGCCTCCCGTTCTACAAAGTTCTAAAAACAATAAGAAGTTTCTATGTGACGAGAAATGCGAAGAAGCCTTCAAACAATTGAAAGCTTACCTCTCCGAGCCTCCGATCCTATCCAAACCAGTAACAGGAGAACCCCTGTACCTATACCTCGCCGTATCAACTGCTGCAGTTAGCGGTGTGCTGGTACGAGAGGAGCAAAACGAGCAAAGACATGTCTATTACACAAGCGAAAGTCTAATAGACGCTGAAACCAGATACCCTACCATGGAAAAGTTAGCTCTGGCAGTCGTAACAGCTGCCAGAAAGCTACGACCTTACTTCCAATCACACTCGATCGTAGTAATGACCTTGCAACGAATACGCACGATTCTGCACAGCCCGAGCCAATCGAGACGATTAGCTAAATGGGCCATAAAACTCAGCGAATATGACATCGAGCCGAGCAGCCATAAAAGCTCAAGTCCTCGCCGATTTTATCATCGAGCTATCATCCAAACAACTAGACCCGAGAGCTGAAGCTCCGGAGTGGAGCATGTATGTTGACGAAGCCTCGTCAAAACAAGGTTCTGGAATCGGTCTAAGGCTGACCTCTTCAGCCGGAGAAACCATCGAACAGTCCTACAGGCTCGGATTCAACGCCTCAAATAATGAGGCCGAATATGAAGCACTAATCGCAGGGTTAAGACTAGCCCTAAGCCTCTGAATCCGAGAGCTGAATGCCTACAGCGACTCACAGTTGGTAGCTAGCCAATTCCACGGGGAATACGAAACGAGGGACGAAAGAATGGGGGAATACCTCGAAGTCGTACAAAGCCTCACTAAACAGTTCGACAAGTTTGAGCTAACAAGAATCCCACGAGGAGAGAACTCCTCAACAGATGCGTTGGCTGCATTAGCATCCACATCGGACCCTCTAGTAAAACGAATTATACCTGTAAAGGGAATCGAAAACCCAAGCATCGACATAGCTACCAAGGCCGAAATTGATAGCAAACCGAAAGAGCAAACAGAAGGTAACTGCTCCGAGTGAGCAGCAACCCAAGTTCTAACAACATTCTGGTTCCCAAAAACCAAAACTCGCAAATTCAAGAAGCACACCTCCGGGGGCACAACCCAGCCTCCAAGCTCACTTGTCTTCAAAGTAAACACTCGCAGAACGAGATATTCCCCTGAACCCGAAACTCTAACCGGAGACACGATCCCGACCCCGGAAATTAATGATACACCTGAAGATATTCCTCCAGATCTAGGCTCCGACGAACCTAACCGAAGGAATATCCCCAGGGGCACGACCTCCGGCCGCAACAACACACGGGAACCTGATCCAACACAGGGACCTCCTTCATCCCTTCACGACAAAATTATAGGAAGAGAGGACTGGAGAATCCCAATCATGCAGTATATTTCGGAGGGCAAGGTCCCCCCCCATAAATGGGAAGCTCGAAAACTCAAAGCAATAAGCGCAAGATACTGCATAATGGAATCTATCCTTTATAAACGAAGCGTATCAGGACCTTACCTGAGATGCGTCCACGGCCTTGACACCATCAAACTCATGAAAGAAATGCATGATGGTTCCTGTGGAAACCACTCCGGTGGTAGAGCCTTAGCTATCCGAATCAAAAGGCAAGGCTATTTCTGGCCTACCATTATCGCTGATTGTCAGGTCTACTCATCCTCATGCGACAGATGCCAGAGGCACGCACCATTTATACACCAACCCTCAGAGAAATTATCCTCGATATCCGCCCCATACCCATTCATGAGATGGTCCATGGATATCGTAGGACCGCTAGTCGTGTCAAGAACCGGAAGGCAGAAGCTACGCTTCCTACTGGTCCTAACAGACTACTTCACAAAATGGATAGAAGCTGAAGCCTTCCAACAGGTAACTAAAGTCGAAACCGAACGACTCGTATGGAGAGACATCATTTGCCGCCACGGCGTCTCATACGAAATCGTAACCGATAATGGATCGCAATTCATATCTAACGACTTCAAAGATTTCTGCGACAAGTTGAAAATTCGCCTCACCATGTCGACACCTCGATACCCTCAGGGAAACGGCCAGGCGGAAGCTGCTAATAAGTCGGTATTAGCAATCCTCAAGAAACGCCTTGGAATCGATAAAAGTTCATGGTCCGAAAGATTACCCGAAGTGCTTTGGGCATGCCGAACCACCCCACGAAGAGCTACGGAAGAAACCCCTTTCTCCCTAGCCTACGGGATGGAAGCTGTCGTCCCGGCCGAAACCATCACAGGGATCCTCCGCTGAGAGCTCTGTACGACAAATCCCGAAGCTAACAACCAGCTCTTATCAGACAACCTCGACCTGATCGAGAAACGACGGGATCAAGCCTTGCTCCGCATTCAAAACTACCAACAAGCAATGGCTCGACATTACAATTCCAAGGTCAGGTCCCGGCAATTCGGTGTAGGTGACCTGGTACTCAGGAAAGTTTTTAACCATGCCAAAGAGCCGAATGCCGGAAAACTAGGGACCAATTGGGAAGGCCACTATCAGATCATCCACGTGATACGACCAGGCGTTTACAGGCTCATGAAGGTACGAACCGGGGTACCCGAAATCCGATCATGGAATGCCATGAATCTCAAGAAATACTACCATTAGGTAACTAAAATCCACTGAACTACGTCTGGCTTGATCCCTTGACTGGGTACGTAGGCAACTCCGTCATGAGTGCAGCCCCAATCTCACCTCAATATATATGTCTTTACATTTAAAGGGGGCACGTGTTCAAAAACACACAGCCCAGGCTATTAGCTCCATGATTATTATGTATTCCATAAGAATTATTAATAAAACATCTACATTCAAGCATCTCAAGTTTCTACGAACAAAATCAGGTTTCGGAAGATCCAGACCTAAGGTCGTAAAACCCTACGAACAAAATCAGGTCTCGGCAGATCCAGGCCTAAGGTCTTAAAATCCTTCATACAAAATCAGGTCCCGGCAAACCCGGATCTAAGGTCTTAAAACCCTACAAATAAAATCAGGTCTCGGCAGATCTAGACCTAAGGTCTTAAAATCCTTCATACAAAATCAGGTCCCGGCGAACCCGGACCTAAGGTCTTAAAACCCTACAAATAAAATCAGGTCTCGGCAGATCCAGACCTAAGGTCTTAAAATCCTTCATACAAAATCAGGTCCCGGCAAACCCGGAGCTAAGGTCTTAAAACCCTACAAATAAAATCAGGTCTCGGCAGATCCAGACCTAAGGTCTTAAAATCCTTCATACAAAATCTGGTCCCGACAAACCCGGACCTAAGGTCTTAAAACCCTACTATCTAAGTCAGGTTTCGACAAACATAAACCTCAATCCCAGGTCTTAAAATCCTTAACAAGAATCAAGGTCTTAAAATCCTTAGCAAAATCCAAGGTCTTAAAATCCTTCAGAAGCAAATTCAGGTTCCTAAAGAACCCGACCGAAAGTCTCAGAATCCTTAGCTACGATCGACATCCAAAAAGAGGTCCCGACTAAAATCAGGTCCCGAAAACCTGACCTCGAGATCTCGCGCTGAAAGATAACAGAACCTGCTGCTAGCAAGCCCCAGAATCCTTTATTCAAAGAAACGAAGACTTCAACTTAGACAATCGAATTCATGCTAAAGATTTCATCAGGTCATCAACAAGACCCTCATCAAGAAAACTCGATTCCAGTTAAAGAGAAACGAAAATATTCACAAGTCAAATGACTTAGAGAAAAAACAAAACGAAATAAAGGTTTAAAAGCCTCCCCAGGCTACTTAAGTTCAAAGATCTTAAACAAAGCAAAGGTTTAAAGACCTCCTCAGGTCACGAGTCTTAACAAAAGATAGAAGAAAGCCCAGTAGGCAAAAAGTCTGGAAAACATAAAGACATAATTCTAAAAAAGAAAAGACAACATCTAGACTTCCATTTCGTCAACACCCTTCTCCTCATCCTTATCTTCCTCACTTGGTACCAACTCCTTAGCTAAGGATCCATCGCCCATCTCCTTCTCACGGTCATCTGCGGTTGCCTCGTCTGGAGCTGAAGCCAGATTCACCAGACCTAGGTTAGAACCATATTCTCCAGAAAAGGACGGATTAAATACGTTGATCTCAAAGGTACCTGAGCTCTCGAGATCTGAGGCAGAGACAACTTGCTTACTGAAAAATCTGATACCTGAGCCTTCCCATACGCTGCGGTAGCCTCCGGAATCAATGACATCAGTCGCTGATACTCCTCATCAACACTCTTGATCTCATTGGCCAACATTTCCTCAAGAAGGACGGTAGTAGCCTGAAGTTCCTGAGCATAAATCTGAAGGCTAACCTCTTCTTTCTTCTTGGCAAATTTCTCCTTGACAGAAACCAAGATCTTGTTGTAAGCATCAGCTACCTCCTTCTTCCCTTGACGGATAGCTAGTTTGACTTCAGCCTCCTTGTTCTTCTGGCTAATCTGCGACGAAGCGATCAGCTCTCAAACATGTTGCTCAGTGACCTTCCGAGCAGCTTCCAGCTCGGCTATCTTCCTTCCCTTCACTTGGATATCAATAACTTTACTCTCAATCTTCCCGGCCTGAATATTAGCCTTCGAGCCAAGCCTTTCCACGACACCTTCAAGCTCAGCAACTCTAGCTCAGGATTGATCAAGCTCCTCCTTGGTAGCCTTCACCATCTCAGTCACCTTGGCTAACTCCCCAGCTCTGGGAGCATTGTTAATCGTATCCTCCAAGCTCAGTTGAGCTTTGTTAATAGCCCCAGCTAACTGCAAAGAGAATCAAATAAATCATGAAACCAATGACCTCACTAGAGGAAACAAAAAATCAAGGTCCCTCACCTGAGCCATGCAATGAGCGACCTCCACATACTCCTCTCGGTTGGTCATGTTGCTGATCGCTGGGAGAGAGCAGCCGGTCCTCTTCATATGCCTCATCAGTGTGGCCAAACCCCAAGGGTCTTCCACGACAGAACCAGGTTTCGAGTGGGTAAAACTCCACCCCACGGTTCCTCCCCTGGAAGAGGAGGAGGAATACCTAGACGGCCTATCCACTTGGTCAACTCGAGACCTCTTAGGCCTTGGAGGCTCGATCTCAGAAGGCTCCTTGATCACTTGAGGGTCATCTTCCTTGGCCTGAACATTGGGTTTGGGGGCAGTCTCCTGAACCTTTGGGACATCAGCAGTGACGACATCTTTGATCGGGAGAGAGACCCAATCATCAAGAACATCTCTCACCTGGTTAAGAAAGGAACCCCCCTGGTTCTTCTCACTACCTCTAGAAGAACTGGCTGCTTTAACTGCTTTGCCTCGAGAGCGGTAAGATGGTTGGAGAGGCATCTTAGTTTGCTGAGTTCTTTCGGTCTCATTAGTACTAGCTTCCATCGAGATAGTCACAATCGAATTACCTTCGGAAACTGGATCAAAAAAACTTGTTCAAAATCGAACAGTTCTAAACGTATAGCTAATATGTTCGAAAAGAAAGATAAAGCCGACTTACTTTCTAAACCTGCAGCTGGGATAGGGTCCAGAAATGAGGCTCCGTACCGTTCAGGGAACCTGGCCGCTCCTACGCGTGAAGTAGTGAAAGCTCCCCACGTACAAGGACTTTGCTTCAACTTATGGTGCAAAGCTCTAGTGAGCTTACTAGTTAGCTTTTCAGGTTCTTCAATATCTGTAAGAAGAACCAACGATCATTAAAATACGCGAAATAAGCAAAATATGCAAATGCTTCCCTAAAAGGTCCTAACCCGAAACATCAGACCAAATAACTCTTAGGGTACGACCCTCAGGAACTGTCAGAAGATCCGTCTTCCAATAAAAATACTTCTTTCTCCAATCATCGTCGCTACCGGAGAACTTGAAAAGGCCCAGCTTGGGTCGACAAGGAAGATAGTAGGTACCACTGCCACCTTCCTTTGAAGCGCCATGTTAACCGAGAAAGGAGCCGAAGGATAGAATGAGAGCGAAAAAGAAATTCGGATTAAAAATGGAACTTTCGAATCAGAGGGTTCCAGAAAATCGTGACGAAAACAAGAAACAATCAGAAATAGGAAAAAAAAAAATCTAATCACTACAAGTTAAAAGAGGAAAATGGACAGTTACCTGGGAAACCGAATCAAGGCGTGGAGTAGTGGTGAAAGCTGCAGTTAATGACTACAGGTTTATATTACATCGTGTCTCGAAAATTGGGGACGAAACTGTTCAAATATATTAACACGAGCCGTAGATCTTACCAAACGAAATCGGGACCGCTCGATTAAGGTCACGCGTATCTTCAAGTTTAATATAAAATAATCGTTATCTCAACAAAAGAGGTAGATATCAGGCGGTTGAGCTTTAGCTTCCGAGAAAAGAGGTCTCATCTCGAAAGCTGGGGGCAACTGTTGGGCCCAAATATGGCCCGTTAGCTGAAATTGACAGGCCTGAATAAAAGTAACTGACAATGGGCTCTTATAAGCCCATTAGCAATTACATCTTGAGAAAATAGTTAGAAAGAAGCCGGAGGCTGTTTGCTAAGGAAAGAACGTCACCAAAACAGGTCACGGAGGAGAGTTCCGGACCTCATCTACAGAGAGCTAGTAGGACTAGCTCAGGATGGATGCGCAGGACCCAGTCAAAAGGAGACTGTTGAGAATCCCTCAACTCACGGAGAAAATCTCGGAGGTTAGCTGAGGTCGTTGGAACATGATCAAGAGCTATAGAAGAGGAGGGGGAGATCAGAGCAAGGCAGATTTTGATTCGTGATTATTCACACATTCGAATACTCTAAAAAAATCCTTTATTTCTTTGTATCCTCAGATAAAAACATTTGTAATCATCTTTTATCAGAAACATCAGTATAATCATATTCATTCTTTGAGTTCTAACAGGATTCAGCCCACGATTGTCTTTTCCCCAATCTAAACCTAACCTAAATTAGAGAGTGAGTTTTACCCCTCACAGCCGCTAGCCGTGAGAAGAACCCCTTTATACTTTCCAGAAAGATGTGAGCTATCAATAATAAGGACATGTCGCACACGCCGGAAACCATGAATTGAAGCACCAAAGGCAAGAAAAGCATAGAGAAAACGAGATTCACCAAAATCATATAATTCAGTCTTTATGGCAGTTACCGTCTCGGGGTTTGTGGCTTTAAGCCTCTCAAAATAAGAAGCAAGGCTGAGACATGACTCCTCTGGATTGCCATCAGTGGGGTCACGCCTGATATTTTGCCCTGTGGCATTTCAAGTATGAGGCACAGATGCGCAGGTCCTCCAGTACAAGCTGCTGCAGCTGTGCTGCTTTAGGACCCTGGTTTGACTCGCCAAACCGGGAACGATAGACATGGGCAATGACTTTTGAGGTGGACCTTTTCTTGTAGTCATTGCGTAACTCAAAGGGGCAGGTGTGATTAAGTTGTGCCTTCTTGATGGTGTAGTATTCACAACTTGTCAGTTCCTTTGCTAGAATGCGCCAGTCACATCAAGTGTCATGGCAACTAAGCACAAAAGAATACCTTGTGGTCCTCGTCTATCTGAAATGGAACCGTTTCTTGATTGCGTATATTGCTAAGCTAATTTGACAGTCTTGTTTGTTAGCATATAGCTTACCAACAGTAGGTTCCCCATCTTATTCCTCCCAATTAAGGCCTGGAACGACATCGGCTTGATATGAGGTATCATCGAACAAAGGTGGTAAGTCAAATTCCTCATCGCTAATCTCAGAAAGTGGCCTTGTCTCGCGCAATGGCGGAGGGGTGGGTGGAGGTGTCTTAGAAGCACTTGTGTATGCTGCATTTGGTGTACACGTGGACGTTGCGCGTCTTGGTGTACGTGTGGACGCTGAAAGATCTTGTACACGAGGTGAATCTCGTTGGTGTACACCGAGAGAGTCGAGATCTTTCTTCCAATCAGTTGAATCATCGTCGGAGGATCGGACTGTATGGTCGAAAGCATCACCTGTGGTGCAGTGGACGACGTTGGGTGCTGTCTTGGGACATGGACGCCAGCCATGATGTCAGCTGCATCGGAGCCACCAAGTGTGTCATTTAGCAAAGGCTCCCAAAAGTCTTTATCGTACCTACGAAACGGTACATATTCAATGTCTGGAGGTTGAGAACTTTCGGAAGCAAGCTCCTCTTCATCGTCAATTATCCATAGATGCCATAGATGCCATAGTAAAAGTAGATGAAACAGAAAGGGTAAGCTCTTACTCAACATAGGGATCCATAGATGCCATGTTCATTAGCACATAACGATGAGCAATGTCTCCATCTTTATCTGAAAGGGTAACCTCTACTCTCTTCTGCAGAGGTCGACCTTCAACCACAACATTATCAGTCTCAATATCTTCATTACGATTAACTGGTTGTTGAACTTGTACTGAATCTTGAAGGAACTCTAAACAAAATGCTACACATTCTCCAGCTAAATACCCCTCAGCCATACATGCTTCTGGCCTTGCGTAATTCTTGACAAAGGCCTTTAGTGTTTTCATGTACCTATAACTCAGTCAAGCAATATTAATATTAG
>CAKOAT010206488.1:55401-98487 GCA_932364175.1 Eruca vesicaria subsp. sativa
ACGTACTTGTGAAACTAGTCTTGACTTCCCAGCCCTCCATAAGCTTCCCAACTGCTTGAAAATTACAGCTCTCTGCCACTCTTCTTGCAAATTAAACCTCCCCTGCATCAAAACAAACGAATGTCAAACATGTTTATAATTTCATATTGCGCTTCAATAAAACATATATATACAAACCTGAATTTCTTCCCACATGGTTTCTTTAGTCGCTTCATCCAGTCTTCTCCAATCAGAAAGTGTTACTGGAACATGTTTCCTCACAAGAGGACCAAGAAAAGATGACAGTGTAACTGAACCAGGTCCAACATGCTCACCAAAGTCATTGAATGTGACCGCAACCTTTTCATTAGGATTCTCAGCCACTCTACGCATCTTTGTTGGTCCTCTTTTTTTTTTTTCTTTCGCTTCCTCCTCATCTAGCCGAACTCCTTCATCACTAGGAATCATGATTTCATCTTCTTCCATATTGTGAGGTTGTTCTTTGTTCGCTTTCTCATTGACAACTCCATCTTCTTCCATACTGGCAGCTCCTTCTTCACTCACTTTGTCATCGAGAAGTCCATTTTCTTCCACATTGGCATCTTCTACTTCATTCTCTTTATGTTCCGGACCAGTCAAACAAGCTTCTCCTTCTATCTCAGTATCTTCTTTATCATCAGACTTTTCCTTCTCAGCCTGACCACCCTCATTATCTTTCAAAACACCACCATATTCTTGAACATCTTCTACCTCATCATCTCCCGGTGTTACATCTTCGAGGTATTGATCATCTTCTTGTTGAGCAGCAAATTTCTGGATTCTAGTACTTCTTCTCGTTGGTGTAAGAAGTACATTCTTTTTTGGGGAAGCTTTCTTTGCTTTCGTGGATGTTCTTTTCTTGACTTGTAGGTTTGTTGCAGAAGCTTTGATTACCTGNTTCTTTTTTGGGGAAGCTTTCTTTGCTTTCGTGGATGTTCTTTTCTTGACTTGTAGGTTTGTTGCAGAAGCTTTGATTACCTGAGATAGATCTTCTGGAACATCTTCTACCTCCAAGCCTTGATTACGTCTACTCCGACGAGCACCAACTTGTCCTCCTCCTCTTGTCTTTGCCATATCTGAAGCAGATTACAGTAAAAGCAAATCGAAAGATCAAAATTGATATCCAAAATCAAAATCCAAATCGAAATCACAAACAAAATTGACATGCATGTTCTCACAAACTAACAATTGAAACCCAAATCAAAATCAATACCCAAAATCACAAACTTTCACATGAATCAAAATCAAAATCAAAATCAAATCCTTTTGCTTTTGTGAGTACTAATGAAGCTTCGATTGGATGAGAACATACCTACTGAAGCTACGATTGGAGAGATCTCTCGTGTACGATGAAGAATCGATGAGAAAGTGAAACCGGGGGAAACCGAGTAGAAAGGGAAGAAAAGTGATTGGAGGTTTCGAGAGAGATCTCGTGATTTAAGTACTTAGGTTTTTTGGGACTAAAATATATTATATATTTTTACATATACGATAGCTCCATTTTTTTGATATGCAATGATAAGGCAGCTCAACTTACCAAATTGACGCGGCTAAATTCTTTTATTTTCCCGCGATTACAAGCATAGGGTTTCTGTTTAATAAACGCTATTAGAAAGACCAGTGTTGGTATACAATAGCAGAGCTTAAATAAACGCTATACTAAGACGCTGTTGGGGTCAAAATCGGTACGACGGAATTAATAGCCAAAACTCTCCGCAAGAATATAAAAAGAACAGTTTTATAAAGCTCGATAATCGTTTTATAAAACTCGAGAAATCGTTTTATAAAACTCGAGAAATCGTTTTATAAAACTCAAGAAATCGTTTTATAAAACTCGAGAAATCGTTTTATAAAACTCGAGACTCGTTTTATAAAACTCGAGAAATCGTTTTATAAAACTCGAGAAATCGTTTTATAAAACTCGAGAATCGTTTTATAAAACTCGAGAATCGTTTTATAAAACTCGAGAAATCGTTTTATAAAACTCGAGAATCGTTTCATAAAACTCGAGAATCGTTTTATAAAACTCGAGAAATCATTTTATAAAACTCGAGAAATCATTTTATAAAACTCGAGAATCGTTTTATAAAACGATTAGAATTGTTTTATAAAACTCGAGAATCGTTTTATAAAACTCGAGAAAACGTTTTATGAAACTCGAGAAATCGTTTTATAAAACTCGAGAATCGTTTTATAAAACTCGAGAAATCATTTTATAAAACTCGAGAAATCGTTTTATAAAACTCGAGAATCGTTTTATAAAACTCGAGAAATCGTTTTATAAAACGATTAGAATCAATTTATAAAACTCGAGAATCGTTTTATCAAAATCAAGAAATCATTTTATAAAACTCGAGAAATCGTTTTATAAAACTCAAGAAATCATTTTATAAAACTCGAGAATCATTTTATAAAATTTGAGAAATCGTTTTATAAAATTCAAAGATCGTTTTATAAAACTCGAAGGTCGTTTTATGAAATCCGAAGATCGTTTTATAAAACTCAAGAATCGTTTTAGAAAACCGCAAAAAACCGAAAAAAGCCGTAAAACGCGAACTAGTCGCAACTAGTTCGCCCATGGGCGAACTAAGCCGGATCCGGCTTAGTTCACCGATGGGCGAACTAAGAAGCACTCTCTAGTTCGCCCATCGGCGAACTAAGCCGGGCCCAGCTTAGTTCGCCGATGGGCGAACTAAGAGTCACTCTCTAGTTCGCCCATCGGTGGGTGAACTAAGCCGGGCCCGGCTTAGTTCGCCGATGGGCGAACTAGAGACTTCTCGGACACTCCGCGGCTCGATTCCCCGCATTTCCGATTCGAAACTTACGTCTTTCGACAAGGTCGCATTCTAAACCACGGCCGAAATATCTCACGTTCCATCTCGATCCGACTTACCGTCCGAGTTTTACGATAAAAACCGTAAAACTTCGTTTTCTTGGAAAGAACTCTAGGAAATCGTATAAAAACGGCAACGGTTAAACAAAACACCGAACATTGCCTAAACTATACGATTTATTCGAGATTTCTCGTTAAAATCATAAAAACTCGCTTTTTAATAAAAAATGTCGAGTAAGTCGTAAAAAACGTGTTTTTAATAAAAAGTCGAGTAAACCGCAAAACCTTGCGATTAACTCGAGTAAATTATTAAAAACGACGTCAGATCGGAAAATGATCCCGTAAAAGTCGGAAAACGGATTTATCGCAAAACGACCCGAAAAGACCTAAAACGCGATAAAAACCCATCTCGCGATCTTAACGGAATCTAACCCACAGATTTGACAACGTTTTGACGGTTTACTCGCAGAAGGAAAATAAAAGTCAAGTTTAAAGATAAAAGGAAGGTTTGAAAAGAAATAGAAGATTTCCGCAGAAGAAAAGGAAGGATCGAGAAGAATGGAAAATTCCCGATTTAGTCAAATCTGGGCGAAATGGAAAGATCGGATAGCCAAGGCGAGGAGTATATAAAGAGGAGGTCTAGGGCAGAAGCACACACACGAAATTCAGAGCTCTCACCACCAAAACTTAGCATTTAGGAATCTTTCCGTTTTTCTGTTAGAGAGCTGCGTCTCAATTAGGGTTTTCTAGTTCATACGTTTTCGGCTACTCTCTTTGTACCAGTTCAACGCAGATTCGGAATAAGAACCTTCTTGCTTTCAATCTCGCTTATTTTCGTTTTAATTCTAAGTGTTTTCGTCATCTTAATCTTTGTTGTGCGGTTCTCGCAGATAGCCGGTTCCTCTGGAAACTTAGGGTTTTNCCAGTTCAACGCAGATTCGGAATAAGAACCTTCTTGCTTTCAATCTCGCTTATTTTCGTTTTAATTCTAAGTGTTTTCGTCATCTTAATCTTTGTTGTGCGGTTCTCGCAGATAGCCGGTTCCTCTGGAAACTTAGGGTTTTCCCGAAGTTTCCTTATTTACGATTTATTTGACAGTAGGGTGAAATCGACTCCCACAGACGCTATTAATACCCACATTTCCTGTAGTGAGTGCAGGTTTTACCTTGGGAATATCGATCAGAGGATACTTGGACTCTTACCCCAGCTGGTATCTGAGTAAACAGGTAGTCATATTCTGGTTTTTCCTCTCCCTATATCTCTCTTCTCTGATTCTTTTCTAATTCAATTAATGCCAGTGAACTAAGAAAACTACTAATGCCTTGCATCTTGTTCACCTTATTGATTTTTATTTTGACAAAGTGTAGGCGAATAATGGGGTCATCGGTAATGTACCTACCCCCTCGCTTTCACAATGTGTGATCATTCCTTTGAATTAGAATAGTGGGGTCATAGGTAATGTACCTACCCCTCTGCATCTCAGGAAATATTTTCAATCTTTACTCTCTCTCTTTTTTCATATAAGAGAGGAGAGAAAGAAACCAAAAGTTTACAGACTTATACCTTTCAGATCTGAAGGAGGAATCCGATCCAATGTAAATCAAGCTCCAAAGCAAGCAAATTAGTCAGATTAAGGTTTGAGGTCAGCTTCGATTCCTTCAAAATTTCTAATCAAGTGTGATCTAATGGTAAGATGATCCACTTTAGTATCTCTAGTATACTCTGCTGTCAAAAAACTAAGAATGGTTCTATGATGTGGTTAGATAATAAGAAAAAATTTAAAACAATCATAATCCCCTTCTTCAGCTCAATAAAAATAGTTTTTAAAACAATTTTAATAAGACTCACACTAAACAAATATCAGTAAACATCCCCCCAGACTCAAATTAACCTGTCCCGAGTGTAAAACAGCCGAAGTGATGTTGAGAAATTAAATAAAAAAGGACTCAATTAAACAAGGAAGAAAGATAAACCTGATCAGAAACAGGATCGATCGATGTGTACTAGTATGCATCGATCGTTGCAGGTGATGTTGTGTCGATCGATATCGACTTTTTCTCGTCGGTCGATAAGATGGTAATCTATCTCCTTGGTTTTTAGACTAAAACTCAAAATAAAACATAATATTGGTAGAACCTCCACCAGACTTAAACAACACTGTCATCAGTGTTATATAGTCTAAAATTGGTGAGAGAATAAATCATAAATACTAAGTTAACAAAGAAGATGGTGTACCTGACTTGGATATGAGTATTGATCAACACAGTTAAGTGGTGACCAATACTCTTGATGCTCTGTCGATCAGTGCTAGCTAGCCATTGTCGATTCATGTGGAGACCCATACTTCTTGAAATAAATAAAAAACAAATAGAAAATAAAAAGTAATAATAATTTTTTTTCCTAAAAAAAAAAACGAAAAATTAGTAGCAAATGAAATTAAAACCAAATTTAAAATGAACCTAACAGTGGGTTGCCTCTGACTTAGCACTTATTTTAGTCATTAGCTTGACTTCTGGAGATCTGATTCAGTCCGGATGAGGATGAGAACTCGCTCCAAAACAAGTCTCAATTCTCTAAAGCTTTATCATTCTTGTGTGAAAGCCTCCTCCATAGACTTTTTTCCTTTGTCTATCATCTCAGCAATAAGGAGTGTTTTAAGCTTTGCAAAAGGCTGTGAGAAGCATTTGTTGCGCACTATGGATTTTTTACACCATCTGAGAAGTGAGGAGTGAATGATAACTGAGGATCTCCCTTGATCCTATTCCTCTTCTTCCAATTTCTCCACTTCTTTCCCCTAGACTTTTCTGTTTCTGTATTTGCGTGCTGAGATACCTGAAGAATGTAGATCGACAATGAACTGGTTGTGTCGATCAATGGTATCAGACGGGTGTCGATCGATGATATTGTATCGCTGCCAATTGATGCTTCTTCTTCTGAACCTTTGTCGACTTCACCTTCGCATCTCAATCGATTCTTAGAAGCTTCTATGTGATGATTATCATCCAATATCCTAATGTACGAACCTGGTTGTGCACCTCTATCTGGTGGAATAAGAAAATCAACTTCTAATATTTTGCAAGGAACCACAATTTTCCTAGGATCATGTATCATTTTCACTCTTTTGTGAAACCCAACAGCTTCTTCTGCAAAGATATGTCGTCTCAGATGTTGAGAGATAACAAGGTGTTATGCTTCATACTTGTACTCTATGTCCTCAGTTGGTTTCAACTCAACTATGTATCCTGGTAGCTCATCTGACCATAGGTCTCGATCGATGGGATCAGGAGGCTTTTGATCAATGGCTTTGGGTTGGCTTCGATCGATGTTATCCTTTGACGAAGTCTCCAGATCTTTTCTCACAGTGTTCCCTTCATCATCAAGCTTCTGCTCAAGCCATTTTTCCAACTCCAAAAAGTCTACTAGAGTGACTTCCCTATCATAATCCAAATTTTCAACCTTGTCTTCCTCCTTTAACTTCGAAAATTCTATTTCTACATCCGAGGTAAGATCACAACTTGATTTATCTGCGCTCTCCTGTGTCGAGTGGGCAATGTCTGGACGACAACTCGAACTTCCAGGAATATGTTTCAAGTGGAAATAGGGGTTTCAGTCAATCGATCCTGATATGGTTGTATCTATCGACATTGCGAGCCTGTTTTCGATCGTTGTTGTAAACTTGATGTCGATCGATGTTGAAGACGATGTGTCAATCGATTCTGATGACTCGATATCGATCGATGCAAATGCTTGTTGTGCAGGCTCGCGATATGGATAGGGTGGAAATGCTAGATCTTCAAACACATCTATGTAGGAAATAAACTCCTCACTTTTCTTCTTCTCCACCGGATCATAGAAAACAATTTCATCAACATTAGTCATGCACATCTTATTTTTCTTGAGATCACATACTGCTCCCACTGTAGCAATGAAGGCTCTTCCAAAAAAAAGTGGAGGTGTGAGGCCTGATTTGATAAGTACAGCATAAAAGTCCACAGGGATAGTGCAATCATCTATCTCCACCTTTACATTCTTGATTATGCCTGCTACGTTTTCCTTGGAGTTATTTACGAAGTTGAAACTGTCTTGAGAAGGCTCCATCTTCAATCCTAATAGATTGGCAGTGTCTATAGCCATGATACTTACTGCAGATCCGGTATCGCAGAGGGCGTTTGGTAATTTGTGATCATGTATACAACATGGAATCAAGAACTTCCCAGGATCTTGTTCCTTCTTCAGAGTCGTCTTAGGTTTACGTTTGACCTCGTTGAAGAGCATCTCAATGTCCTTATTTGTCTCTCTGCTTTCTCTGAAGAAATTACCAAGTCTAAACTTATAATATACATCTTTGAAAGACATATTCTTTGGAACCCTCTTCACCCTTTTGTGAAATCCATCAAGTTCCCCTTTGTTAACTTCTCTCCTGGGGTGTTTGGGGATAAAGGTTTTCCTAGATTTGACTATCTTCTCATGTGGAAATCCTCCTTTCGTTGCCTGTCGTTCCATGACAGATTCGTTTCTGTCCACTTAGTGTCGATCGACATCTGAGTTATCTCGTCGATCGATATATTCAACGGAAGAGGTTTTAGCTAGTGTTGATTGCACTTGCTCGGATGCTTCTTCAGATTGCTGACTTATATTCTTTGTTCTCTTGAAGCAAACTGATGGCTGAGATGGATTTCGAGTGGCATTCGAGTAGTGTGCATCAGGATTTGGCAATAATACTTAGTATGGCGTGGGCGGTTGTGGATCATGACTCGGATGTTCTTGTCGATCGAGGCTACCATGTGATTGTCGATCGATTCTCTCCTTTGGTGGGCGATCGACGTCATTTGATTTAACTCGAGCTAGGGTGGGGGGATGTGGGTGTTGAGCGTCAAAGTCAGAGTGGCGTTGCATTCCAACTGTCTTCGCATATCGGAGGATGCCATTTGGTCTGTGTAACGCACCAGCTACTTTCCAACACTGCATGATGTCAATCTTCGCTGATATGATAGAAAACTTCATGGAAGTATTCATGGATGATTTCTTAGTTTATGGATCGAGTTTTAACAATTGTCTCGACAACCTATGCAAGGTCTTGGAGAGATGTGAGGAAAAGAATCTAGTCCTAAACTGGGAAAAATGCCATTTCATGGTTAATGATGGAATCGTACTCAGACACAAAGTGTCCACAGCCGGAATGGAAGTAGACAGAGCAAAGATAGAAGTGATGTTAAGTCTACCACCCCCGAATAACATAAGAGACATCAGAAGCTTTCTAGGACATGCTGGATTTTATAGGAGATTTATAGAGGATTTCAGCAAGATACCCAGACCCCTGACTATCCTCCTTTGCAAGGACACTAAATTTGATTTTACACCAGAATGCCAACAAGCATTTGAAAATATCAAGAAAGCACTGATAACTGCCCCTGTCGTACAAGCACCTGACTGGAGTCTCCCATTCGAAATAATGTGCGACGCGAGCGATTTCGCTGCAACCGCGGTTTTAGGGCAATGAAAAGATAATAAGCTTCATGCTATCTATTACGCCAGCCGAACTCTGGACGAAGCTCAGAGAAACTATGGAACAACTGAGAAAGAACTACTTGCAGTAGTATACGCTTTCGAAAAATTACGAAACTATCTAGTGGGCTCAAAGGTCATTGTTCACACTGATCATACAGCTATTAAATATCTTATGCAAAAGAAAGATGTGAAACCACGGCTTATCCGCTGGATACTCCTTCTCCAAGAATTCGATATGGAAAAAGATAAGAGGGGAGTAGACAATGGTGTCGCAGATCATCTTTCCCGGATAAGAGTAGACGAAGAAGTCCCTATTAATGATTTCATACCAACTGAAAATGTGTACTTCACAAATTCATCACTTATGGGTCAGATACAACTCTCATCCAAACTTGCATCAGCCGTTGCTACTGAAGACATTAACTTTGGAGATCAGATTGCAATCGATGATCAATCAATTGAATCGATCGATACTAGTGATACCATGTTGATCTATGGAAATGACGATATTGACTTACGGAACATGTCATTTAAGATCACCATCGATACGACCGCTACTGTGGCATGCCAAGCAATCAAAAATAGACATAATAGCTCCCAGAATGGAGACATTACGCACAAAACGCACGCTGTGGAAACGCGATTTAGTGAAAGACCTTGGTACGCTGACATAGTGAACTATCGTGCCGCAAACGTCGAACCTGAAGAACTTAAAAACTACGAAAGAAAGAAGTTCTTCAGAGGACTAAGGAGGTACCATTGGGATGAACCTTACCTTTACAAACAATGCGCCGACGACATATTTCGACGATGCGTAGCTGAAACTGAGATTTCAGATATCATTTATCACTGCCATGGATCCGAATACGCCGGACATTTTGCAACCTTTAAATCGGTTTCCAAAATTCTCCAAGCTGGATTTTGGTGGCTTATATTGTTCCGCGACGTTCATGCCTTTATCATCAAGTGCGACAGATGCCAACGACGAGGAAAAATCAGAAAATGACATGAATTGGAACAAAAATGCATTCTTGAAGTAGAAGTCTTTGACTGCTGGGGGATATATTTCATGGGTCCTTTCCCTTCCTCTTACGGAAACAAATACATTCTGGTTGCTGTAGATTACGTTTCCAAATGGGTTGAATAAGTAGCTTCACCAACAAATTATGCTTCTGTTGTTATCAAACTTTTCAAGACCATCATTTTTCCAAGATTTGGAGTTCCTCAAGTAGTTATAAGCGATGGTGGAACTCATTTCATCAACAAAATTTTTGAGAATCTACTCAAAAAGAACTGAGTTCACCATAGAGTAGCAACACCTTACCATCCGCAAACGAGTGGACAAGACGAAGTTTCTAACAGACAAATAAAAGAAATTTTTGGAAAAGACTGTAGGTGCCACCAGAAAGGACTGGTATAGGAAATTAGATAATGCACTCTGGGCTTACCGAACCTCCTTTAAGACGCCGCTAGGAATAACTCCATTTCACTTACTCTACGGCAAATCATGCCACTTACCAGTCGAGTTAGAGCATAAAGCAGCCTGGGCTACTAAATTGTTGAATTTTGACATAAAGACAGCTGCAGATAGGAGACTCATCCAGCTTAATGAACTGGATGAAATAAGACATATGGCCTATGAGAACTCTAAGTTATATAAAGAGAGAACCAAAGCTTATCATGACAAACATATCATTTCTCGACATTTCGTCCCAAATGATCAAGTTCTCTTATATAACTCTCGTTTGACTTTATATCCCAGAAAAATTCGATCTTGTTGGTCTGGCCCTTTTACTTTCACAGCGGTCCAACCCAATGGAGCTATTACCCTTATAAATGAGAAAGGAGAAGAATTCACGGTAAATGACCAACGAGTAAAACATTATTGGGTTAAGCCCCCAAATGTTAAACCCCTAAAGTTAGGCATGCCTAACTCCAACTAGGGTAAGGAATAGCTTAGTCAAGCTAAACAACTTAAAATAAGGGCTGAGTGGGAGGTAACCCACTATTAGGATTTAATTTATCATGCTTTTAGGATTAATATTTTTCATCATTTATTAAATATTTAGACTTTCCGCAAACTAGTAAGCATAATAGGCTATTTGGGTCATATCGACCGATATAGATATATCTGCATCGATCGATACGGACTTATCGAGGGCGAACTCCTTTTAAGTCGATACGTGCCGCTTCCCCCTCACAATCGTAAACCGCATCCGAAATTCACAAACCCCTCTTTCTCTCTCGATTCTTCACCGAATCTCACCGTTTTTTTACCTCAAATGACTCGAAATTAACCTCCAATCTCGGTTTTGCTCTCCATTCCACAATCCTTCAAGGTATAATCTCTTTATTATTATATATTAATGAGAACAAGGTTTAAAACAAACCTTGAATTGAAACAGGTAGATGAGTTCTTTTTTCTTCGATTAGAGTTGCTAGGATTGTTGGACTAGAGGTTTATGAGTGTTAGAACTAAGTATTACACTATGGAATTGCGATTTGGATTGCTGAGAATTTTTCAGGTTTTGGAACTCGATATTGATTGACATCGAGCATGCTTTGTCGATCAATAAGCACATATGGTTAGATTACAAAGGATACGAAATCGATCGATATATCGGTTTACATCAATCGATATCGACCAAATGTACGATCTACTGACACTCTCGTGTTCTCTCTTTTTGCAGATGGTATCTAGCGAAACACGACGAGAGAGGAGAAAAAAGAGGAGACTCGATGTACCTGGAACCTCCAGGGGGAAACCCTCCATCATCTTCTTCCTCGGACAGGGAAGATGAGTGCGATCCTTGGCCACGTGAGGATGGGAAGCCCATTTGGATCTACCAAGATATTACCAACCCGTGGGACACAGCCAAGAGCAACGAATGCCTGCACCATCCAGTGAGTGACGAGTGGGACACCTTTGACAGCTTGTTCTACAATGCATTGCTTAATGTGGAGGTTGCACCCACACGATTAATCGACGTTTAGGGATCGATGATGACCTTGAAGAGATGCTCGTTCAGCTAGGATTTGGGACCATGGGCGCCCAAACCTACGACCTCTACCCTTCACTTGTCCGGCAGTTCATGGACACTGTTCGCTTCGAGTACACGAACCAACCATCGAGTGTTGCTTGTGATGGCGTTCTCTCTTTCTTCGCTAAGGGCATCCGGTACTACGTCTCTGTCCCCGAGCTCTGCACGATTTACGGCTTTGAGCACTCCACGGCCACACTCAGCAATCTCTCCGTCTTTCCGAGAGTTCAGGAGTTCTGGGAGATCTTTGGCCAGGTCCCTGGAGCTCAGCCACGGTGATTCAGACTGACATCCGCCACCCCACTCTCCGGTACTTTATGCGGATCCTTGCCTCCACTATGCTTTGCAAGATGGAGAACAAGGTGAGGATCCACGAGCTTACACTTCTCTACCTTGCACTTGACGGACTGGTAGACCTGACCTTCCTGGACCCGGACCGCGAGCTGACCACACCTAACTTAGGTGCCGTCTTTGCTGAACATCTAGTCAGCTTGAAGACAAAGCCCTTTTCCGGTACATCCGCGAAGAGGGAGAGCGTAGGGAGTCTTCTCACACCGATCTTCCAATACCTCGGTATCCGTTTTGACAAGGGCAGCGCAGACACTGCTCGTGTTTACCTGGACGCAGCTCATTGGCGCAACAGCCGTTGGATGGACATGCAGTTGTCCTGACTTTTAAGACTGCAGCTGGTACACGCAGGTTCCTTCTGCCTCACCCGGAGACAACCGACTTCGCGATGGATATCGACAGGCTTAGGTTCCAGCCAGACGCACGCCTAGTCCACAACCCATCTGCATCACGCCGAGATACAGGAGTCCGCAGCGCTGGTACCTCTCGGGCTACCCCAGCAGCACCCCTTACCCAGTTCCCAGATCTCTCCGGGATAGAGACATGAGATGAGAGGGTTTTCAGGAGAGGAGTGTTGGATGCTTTTCAGGCCATCTGGTCCCTTGTCTCAAGATGCCGCTGCTCGAGCAGAGCGAGTACTTCAGCCAGTGACCCATCGGCACCAGGTCCATCTCACCAGTACCGTCAGGACGACGAAGATGATGATGAGGGCAGTGAGGACTGATTCACTTGCCGATTTCTATCCCATATCTCGTACTATTATGTTTTTACTATTATTTTCAGACTTGTAGGATTCATATTCGTACTCTTTCATAACTATGCCTGCTTTAATTATTATCTAACTATTCGTGTGTGTTAAGAATGTCTAACAGAGCTAACATAGAGATACATAACTCATAGAAGTTGAGTTCAATGGATTGACAGCACAATAGGTGAAGGCACACTATATCGATCGACATACACCACTTAATGTCGATTGATAAATCTAACTTTACATCGCTCGATGTCTTCATAGACATATCGATCGATATGTAAGGGGTAGAGGTACAGTTTTCCTACTAACATGAATATATTTGCTACATCAAAATTCTGTATTCCTCTTAGACAAAATAACACTGGGGACAGTGTTGTTTAAGTCTGGGGGTATTTACTGACATTTTCATTTCATTTTCATTTCTCTGTTATTTAAAAAAAAAAATGTGTTCTACTACGAAGGGAGCAATGATTATATTAATTCAGACTTGTTACCTAACCACTTCTTAGCACCACAATTAGATTTGTCAGTTACAATGGGTACTAGAGATGCTAAAGCGGATCACCTGTCAGCTATGTCAACACTTGTTGAAAATGTTTGGAAGAACCAAAGCCGATTTCCAACCTAACCTGACATATGTTGCTTGTCTTGGGGCTTGGTATACACTGGATTGGATTCCTCCTTCAGATCTGAAAGGTAAAAGTCTTGGTGATTTTTGGTTTCCTTCTCTCCTTCCTTTGGCATCCAATAAAAAATAATAAAAGATTGAGATGATTTTCTGAGAGGCAGAGGGAGAGATACATTACCTATGACCCCACTATTCTAATTCAAAGGAATGATCACACATTGTGGAAGCGAGGGAGAGGTACATTACCCATGACCCCACTATTCACCTACACTCTGCCAGAAAAAGCTACAAAAGTAGAAAGATCAATAAGATGAGCATTTGTTGTTCATTGGGATTGACACAAAAGAAAATTTGGGATTCCGAGAAGGAAGATATAGGGAGAAAATGACCATAATAAGACTACATGTTTACTCAGATATTTGCTGGGGCAAGAGTCCATGTGTCCTTTGATCGATATCCCCAAGGTAAAGCCTGCACTTTTAATTTAAGCATAAATGAAACCGGCAGAGGGGATAGACAAACAGGATCATTAAGTTGTTAGCTAGTTGAATTTGGTTGCTAAGCTAGGATATGGTGTAATGTACTTCTGAGATTGATAGATATCTGAAGTGGCTTGCAATAAGTAAAGAGGTGATGGTTCTAAGTTTAGAATTATAGGAGCTTCCGACTTTCAAACCTTTTCTAGACCAATATTCTATTATTTGCTTGAGGACAAGCAAAAGGATAAGTCTGGGGGAGTTGATATGTCATGGATTCTACCCACTTTCAACCATGATTTATATATGTTTTTGGAAACAATAGGATACCTCTAGTGTCTTTTTAGAGCTTTTACAGGTTCAGGTACTCATTGGTGTAAACTAGCCATTATGGAGCTAAAATGGAGACTTTATGAAGATATGAGCAAAACGATCTTAAAGATATCGACCGACATACATTGAGAACAATCAACCGATAAAAGATTACCCACATCGATCGATTGAATACATTCACCATCGACAAACATTAAGGTTGACTCATGCATTGAATATGAACCATTACTAGGGTGTTTAAAATATAGTTTTTCATCTAGTCATCATAAATGCTAATGTTAAGGATTGATCACCCTTATCTTTTATTTTTGGATCAATATGGACAAGTGAGAACTTGGAAATTACCTGAAATCTAAGTTAATTTAGTGAAGACTAGAGAACCGTTTCAAACTTGTTACTAGAGCTCGCTGGAAGAAATATTGTTCGACGGGATAATCATCTTGTCGACCGATATATCAAATAGTCATCGATCGACATTTCCATTGAACATCAATCGATACTTTCTTACGGTCATCGAACGATAGTTGTTGATCCGAAGCCCAGTAGAAGTTAATTCTTTAGATTAAAATCTTAAAAGTTTGAATCCAGAACTATGAACAATAAAACCCCTTTATAACTTGCATGGTTGTCATACCTGAGAAAATACCTAAGTCTAACTACTTTATTTCCTCTTAACAAATCAACCAATCAACCAATCAATCGAGGAATTACTTGCTCATCTTTTAAGTTACTGTTTAAAACTTGATGTCTAGCTTTATTTCAAAGACTAAATAATATGTTGTCTATCTTTATTTCAAAGACTAAATAATCTGTTGTGTAATCCTAGAGTCTTTGTGGATTCGATCCCTAAGTACTACAATTGAACCTCTTTTGATGAGAGTAATTCACTCCTTAGGGTAATTTGAGTGATATCACTCCACTACATCTTCAATGAGGTCAGAGAAGATTGACATCATGCACCTTTGAAAGGTAGCTGGAGCATTACATAACCCGAATGGCATTCTTCGATAAGCGAATGTACCATAAGGGCATGTGAATGATGTATTCTCTTGGTCATTTGGATGTCTGAGGATTTGGAAGAATCCCGAGTACCCATCAAGAAAACAATAATTAATAAGGATGGTTTGCAAGCCTCTCAAGCATTTGATCAATAAAGGGCAATGGAAAGTGACCTTTTCTAGAGGCTGAATTAAGTTTTCGGTAATCAATACACATCCTATGGCATGTTATGGTTCTAGTTTGTATTAATTCATCCTTATCATTTTTAATGACAGTGATACCACCTTTCTTTGAAACAACATGGACATGAGATACCCATTTACTATCAGAAATTGGGTATATAACACCAGCATCTAAAAGTTTTAGAATCTCATTCTTTACAACATCTTTCAAGTTGGGATTCAACCTTCTTTGATGTTCTATAGAATTCATTGATTCATCCTCAAGATGTATCATATGCATACACAAAGAATGTGATATCCCTTTGATATCTTCAAGTGAGTAGCCAATTGATTTTCTATACTTTTTAAGTTCAATTAAAATTTAGACAATTCATTTTCATTGAGTAGGCTACTCACAATGACAGGGTACGTGTTATTAGAGCCAAGAAAGGCATACCTTACACCATGGGGAAGAGGTTTAAGCTCCACTTTTGGTGCTTTAAGCTCACTCCAATCAGCTTCTAGGAGGTTCTCTTGTAGACCAGCTGAAGCAACATGATGAACCACTTGAGGCAACTCCATAAACTCTCCTTCCACATTCATCTCCTTGTGAGAATCCAACCTCCTTACCAGCTCATTTTTTTCCTTATCCTCAATCAGTTGGGTCTCTCTATCAACACTTAGAGCATTTTGTAGAGATTCCTCAAGGAACTCATCATCAAGAGCATCCATCTCCTCAATGTAGAACATCTGACCTTGTATGGTTGGTCTCTTCAACACTTCATTGATGTCAAAGTGTAAAATGTTTCCCTTGCCAAGATGGAGATGAATCTTGCTTTCTCTCACATTCATAATAGCTCCTGCTGTAGCCAAGAAGGGTCTCCCTAAGATCAAAGGCTCCTTAGGCTCTTCATCCAATTCTAGCACAACAAAATCTGTAGGAATCTCACAGCTCCCAATCATCATAGGAAGATCCTCCAAGATTCCTATGGGGATCTTTACAGAGCGATCTACTAACACCAAAGAGAGTCTACACTTCTTGTACTGAGTAAAACCAAGCTTTTTGGCAATAGACAAGGGCATGAGGCTGACACTAGCTCCCACGTCACATAGACATCTCTAAAACTTCAAGGGTCCAATAGTACAAGATAGAGCGAAACTTCATGGATCTCCAAGCTTCTTTTGGACGGTTAATCTCTGGATGATAGCATGTTGTAGAGAGTCCTCAAGTGCCAATTCCTCAAGGAACTCATCAGCAAGAGCATCCATCTCCTCAATGTAGAACATCTGACCTTGTATGGTTGGTCTCTTCATCACTTCATTGATGTCAAAGTGTAAGATGTTTCCCTTGCCAAGATGGAGATCAATCTTGTCTTCTCTCACATTCACAATAGCTCTTGCTGTAGCCAAGAAGGGTCTCCTTAAGATCAAAGGCTCCTTAGACTATTCATCCATTTCTAGCACCACAAAATCTGTAGGAATCTCACAGTACCCAATCATCACGAGAAGATCTTCCAAGATTCCTATGGGGATCCTTACAGAGCGATCTGCTAACAGCAAAGAGAGTATATACTTCTTGTACTGAGTAAACCCAAGCTTCTTGGCAATAGACAAGAACATGAGGCTGACACTAGCTCCCACGTCACATAGACATCTCTCAAACATCAAGGGTCCAATAGTACAAGGTAGAGTGAAACTTCCTGGATCTCCAAGCTTCTTTGGGACAGTTAGTCTCTGGATGATAGCATGTTGTAGAGAGTCCTCAAGTGCCAATTCCTCGAGGAACTCATCTGCAAGAGCATCCATCTTCTGAATGTAGAACATCTGACCTTCTATGGTTGGTCTCTTCATCACTTCATTGATGTCAAAGTGTAAAATGTTTCCCTTGCCAAGATGGAGATCATTCTTGTCTTCTTTCACATCCACAATAGCTCCTGCTGTAGCCAAGAAGGGTCTCCCTAAGATCAAAGTCTCCTTAGGCTCTTCATCCATTTCTAGCACCACAAAATCTGTAGGAATCTCACAGCTCCCAATCATCACAGGAAGATCCTCCAAGATTCCTATGGGGATCTTTACAGAGCGATCTGCTAACACCACAGAGAGTCTACACTTCTTGTACTGAGTAAACCCAAGCTTCTTGGCAATAGAGAAGGGCATGAGGCTGAAACTAGCTCCCACGTCACATAGACATCTCTCAAACTACAAAGGTCCAATAGTACAAGGTAGAGTGAAACTTCCTGGATCTCTAAGCTTCTTTGGGACAGTTAATCTCTCGATGATAGCACTACATTCATGGGTCAGAACCACCATTCCTTCCATTTCATTCTTTTTCTACGCCACATCAGCCTTTAAGAACTTGTTATACTGAGGAACTAACATGAAAGCATCAATTATGGGCATGGTGATCTGAACTTCACTCATCTGCTTCTCAAACAAAGCTTTGTACTGCTCCAAAAGCTGTCTCTTGAACCTTCCAAGAAAGGGAAGCTTTGGCTTATAGAGTGGAGGAGTGAATGGAGCTCCTTTTGATGAAGTAGCAGCTTCATTCCTTGTCACAACCTTTTTTCTCCTACCTTTCCTTTTCCCTTGGCTTCAACTATCTTTTCCAAGTTCTCTTCATTAGTCTTCTCATCAACTATCACCACATCATCATCTAGATTGATGACCACCTCCCCAACTTGTTTCTCATTATCCTTAATGAGATGAGCTCTTGGAGGCAACTCCTTGCCACTCCTAAGGGTGATAGCTTTCATTGTCTCCTTGGGGTTTTACTTAGATTTTCCAGGAAGTGAACCTTGTTGTCTACTAGAGTGAGAACTCATGGAGGCAAACTGATTCTCTAGAGCCTTGAACTTGTTGTTGAGCTCATTGTAGCTCCCATCTATCTTTGCATGTAGATTCTTCTGCTCATATCCACATGGTTCTCACTCCTAGTTTGAGACTCCATGATTTGCTTCAAAATAGCATCAGTACTACTCTCTTGTGGAGAAGAAGTGGATGATCCAGCTTGGTTTTGTGTAGACTGATTTCCTTTGGAGGGGTAACCTTGAGGGTAAGTTTGTTGTCCTTGATAACCACCTTGTTGATTGTTGGAGTAGGATCTTTGCTTGTAGTTGTTGTACTGAAAGTTAGGATCCTTCTTGTACCATGTCCAATTAGCATTGAGAAAGCACAACTCCTCTTGTCCTTCTATAGCATCAACCTCATTAACCACAACATTCCCCTCTTGGTTCTGCTCACCAACAAATTTAACCTTCTCTTGTTTAGCTCCAGCTGACATGAGCATATCAATCTTTTCTTGTAAGGCTTTCAACTCTTTCTTAGTGTTCTCATCTTCACCTCCACTACCTCTGTTGCTCCTATCATGATCATCCTTGTAGACTGAATCACTCTTAGCCATGTTCTCTACAAGCTCTAAAGCTTCACCTTCAGTTATGCCCAAGAAGGATCCATTGCTAGCAATGTCAAGTTGGCATCTATACTTAGGCAAAAATCCTCTGTAGAAAGTACTAAGCAAACTCTCCATATTGAAGCCATGATGAGGGCATTGAGAATTGTATCTATTTAACCTTTCCCATGCTTCTCCAAAGTTCTCAAGATTCTTTTGCGTGAATCCAGAGATCTCATTCCTTAGCTTGGCAGTTCTTGATGTAGAGAAGAACTTGGTAAGGAAAGCCTTTTTGCAGTCATTCCAAGTAGGGATAGAATCCCTTGAAAGACTTCTCCCAAGGAAAGCCTTCTTGCAGTCATTCCAAGTAGTGATAGAATCCCTTGAAAGAGAATGGAATCAACCTTGAAAGCATCCTCAAAGACTCCATTGATCTTGGTTGTTCCACACAGCTTGTCAAAATTATTCAAATGGTCTAAGGGATCTTCCAAGGCAAGACCATGGTACTTGTTTTGCTGGATCATGTTGATCAAGCTGAACTTGATCTCAAAGATATTATTCTCCACAGCTGGAGCTCTGATACCAGCTCTATGACCATGGATGTTGGGTTGATCATGAGTGCCTATGGTCCTTGCTTGACGTTGTGGGCGTTGTGGCCTAAGGTTGGCGGCTCCTTGACCATCAAATTCTTCATCTTGAGGCTGATTATGATGTTGATTCATCACTAACCCCAATCTTTCTAAGTGAGCCTGTTGCTCTTCTTCTCTTCTCCTTCTTGCTAACTCTCTTTCTAAGGCTCTGATATTATCAACTATTGGAACAAGATTTGTTGGTCCTCTACTCCTCAAGTTCATGTACCTACCATAGAGAGAAAGATGAAGAGAGAGAATTATTACTAATAAATAAGTAAATAATATTTAGTCTCAAGCAATGACCAAATCTCAATGTCAAAATTAACTTAGAATTGGTAACGGCGCCAAATTTGATAAGGGGTTTTTAAATCCTTAAGCAAATCAATGTAGTATTTTAGATGTCAATCCAAGTTCTAAGTGTTTTGAAACAAAGAGATTACAAGCTATGCTTAATCTAAATGCAATCAGTTTAGAGTATGTGAAATGATTTAAGAACAATGCAAAATGCAACAAGTAACAATCTTTCTCTTAATTAGTGAAGATAAGACTCATGGGAATAGGTATTTGGTTTAGGTGATCAAGTTTCAATCTAAAAAATGGCAAGCTTTCAATCAAAGTGTTTCCTTAAGTCTAAACAATATAACTAAGCAAGTTCTAGATCTAGACAAATACTCATTTTCTTTCATTAATCAAACTCAAATGGTCACTGGCTTAATTAATTCAAGCAATCATTAGGATTAAGTTTAATAACTATCTAAAACTTCCTAGATACAAAATGATCATTGGCTAGGTAGTCTTAAAGTTAGATGAGTTGGTTCAGACATTTAAACAAACACCTTATGGGTGGTAAATTGCTAATGATCATGATTAAAGAGACCAACAATAATGAAGCATTAAAATCACTCAACTAACAAGGAAACACAAAGATCTAACACCTAACACCTTAGATCTACACTTAATCACCCTTACCAACCTATCCCATGAATCTAAAATAGATCTACTCACTATTACACAAGAATGATTGATTGTTGGTTAAACATGATTAGAGATCAAGATTACTCAACAAACTTAAGAGAATAAGATGAAAAGAAGATAAAGTTATGATATTTCACCAAATAAGTACTTAGTTTCAGAGAGAAATACAAGATAAGATCCCTAAAATAAGGTTTAAGGGTATTTATACTAATCCCAAAACAAGTAGGGAAAATCAAATAAAAAGGCAGAATATTTCTTTAATAGCGACATGGCTATCCCACTACGATTTGGTCGCTACGGCTTGCTCATGTCTTCAGGGTCTGTAGCGACCAAGCCAAGTCGCTATAGCAGTCGCTACGCTAGCTCGTGGGGGTTCATAGCGAGCTAATGAAGTCGCTACGCCAGGGTCACTATGATACTTGTCGAATTTGAGCTTCAGTCTTGAAGGTTTGGAGCGACATCTCCACGTCACTACGATGATCGCTACAAAATCTCGTGCAGGACCATAGCAACTTAGTGAAGTCGCTAGGCTCGGGTCGCTATGGCACTTGATCAGTTTCGATGGTTTTGCTCTTCACTTCCGTACCAACTTAGACAAGCCGCTACACATGTCGCTATGGGAGCTCGGGGGTGCTCACAGCGACTTAGGTAAGTCGCTACGCTTGCGTCGCTATGGTACTTAGGCGGATGACATGAAATGAGCACAAATCTCCCAAATTGACTCCAAAACAGCTCCTATGTCTCCAAAATCACCACAAGGGATCTCCTACACCTGATAAGGACAAGAGTGATGCAACCTAAATGCACTCTAAATGTATCTAGAATCTTAAAATGAAAGCTAAAATGAAGCTTAAAAACATGTAAATACACAGGATATCATGAATGCGGAGAGATGCGGCTTTAAACTAGGGCTGGGCACAATTACTTGATATCCGGTTTATATTCGGTGCTTGTCTCGTTCGGTTTAAAAAACAAGTACTTAATACAATCAAGTCGAGTAACAAGTAAGCAGATTTTATTACTCACAAGTACAAGTCAAGTATCAAGTTCATTTTTATTTTTAATTACTTGATTCGTTACTTGTTATTGTTTACTTTTCCATTTTTTTTTATTAAATATACGCTATATATTTCATTAGTTAATTACAATTTATGTATTCCATTTTATAAGTGGCCACAAATAATTTTACTTGCCTTTTATTTGCTACTTGATCGGTACATGATTTTTAATGACAAGCTAGGTTAATATCTGCGTCTTGCACGGAATGAGAATTGTATATACAAATTATTTTATGTATTATTATTTATATTTTGACTTTTATATATTATAATATATATATATATATATTCAATAATTTTAAATTATTAAATATTATGTATTAATAAATATTATGTATATAATTAAATTAGTGTGCTCACATAAATAAAAAACGTCACTTATTTATTTACAATCACTTTATGTAAGTAAATCTAGAAATAAATGATATTAACATAGATATATATAGTATATTTTTAATTTGTATATCTATTAAATGAAGCTTCATACTTATATGGTTATATAGTCATTTGTATATTTTATAACAAAATGTTTAAACCATTGATGACAATTTCTTTGAGCTATTGATAACATAATATTTAATATGAGATGTTTATTATTTATAGTAATTCATAATCATTTTAAGAAATTCCATTCCAAGTTTAAAACTAAAGTATTAAGTTCTCGATACTTGTTGAACAAGCAATTTTGAAATTAAAAACTTTATATATTTTTAGAAGGTATATATTTTAATTGTAAATCATTAGAAATTTATATATATATATATGTATATATATATATATATATATATTCTGAATATCTGTTGAATGATATTTCATACTCATTGCTTGTATAATCGTTTGTATCTTGTTATAACAAAACACAGATCATTACTCACAAACTATGTTGAATTTTACAGGTTTTATTAATTTATAGTCATTTTAAGAAAATTCAAAATATAACATATACGAAAAATATAATTTGTTGTATTATATAGTTATTATGATTGTTTAATTAATTTTTATAATATAAATTTAACAAAAATAATAGGGGGTACATAATTTTCTATCAAATATCTCTTATTCAAATAATTAATTGTCATATATATATATATATATATTATATTAGGTAATCCCGTAGTTTTTATTCAAAGAAAGAATGAAGAGCATCAATAATAGTTTATAGTTAATTTAATCAATAAGTATATTATATGTTTATTTGTACCAATATTTTTCTCTAGAATTTGAGAAGCATTCTAGTGATGACACGTGTCATAGCTAGAATGTTGTAATGCTTATCTTTTAACATATATGGGATATTATATGTTTATATGTACCAATATTTTTCTCTATAATTTGAGAAGCATTGTAGTGATGACACGTTCCATAGCTAAAATATTGTAATGCTTATCTTTTAATATATAAGGGATACTTGTTCTGAACAAATCGAATCAAATAATCTATTTAAATTATTTGTAAGTACACGAAAAATATTAAATATTAAAATAAAATTAACTATTTAGCATTGTTAAGTTTGTTACTCATTTTTTTTAATGATCACATATACATTTTCCTAAATTATAATAAAATAACTCATTTGTATTTTTATTTTCGGAAGTGAATCAAACATAAGTGATATATTTATATAAATATTTTGGAATTTTCTTCTTCTTTTATATTATATTTCCCGAATTGGCTAAAACACATGAAAACAGTGACATGTTATTTATATATAATAAAGTTATTTACCTTTAAATTCTAACGAATTATGAAATAATTTACCAATAATTATCAAGTAATTTGCAAGTAACTACAAGTAATAAGTAATAAAACAAGGCAAGTAACTTGCAAGTCCGTCAATTTTGAGCAAGTTCTTGAAATCGTAAGTATTCGTTTTCACCAAACCAAGTACAAGTCCAAAATTTAATTACTTGTACAATACAAGCCGAATACTAAATATACCAAAAATACCAAGTACTCGGCTTGTATCCATCCTTACTTTAAACGGTTAACTAGGAGTTTAAATAAGATTTTGTAAATAACATAACAAAAGCTGATAGGTCTAAATTCAAGGAAAGTCCTAAGGTTTGAGGTTTTAAGTATTAGGCAGTGAGTATAATTTGTGTCATAAGGGTGTTGGGATATTTGAAGAAATTCCTGCACTGCTTTAACTATTTCCTAGTGGTGCTGGAAAAAGCAGGCGGTGGTGAACCCATCATGTCCCGGAACTTTATCATCCTTACAAACTTCTCTTACTGACAAATGATAGAGTCAACATATCACCAAGATATGTAGACAATTTTCGAAAAGAACCTTGTAAGACAGAGCTAATAGAAGCTCGCTTTTGAGACTTTAATAATTTCTGAAAATGTTCTACTGTTCTTCGGCCAATATCGAGATCTACTTGTAAATCACCACCGGGTTCATTAGAAATAAATATCAATCTATTATAAGCTTTTCATTGTTGAATCTTTGCGTGGTAAGACTTAGTATTTTAGCATCTCCATCCTTCAACCAAGAAACCCCACTCTTTAATTGCCAATAAAATTCGAGTAATTCTTTTTTTTGACATCGAAAGAAGACAGACTCATGTTGACTCTGCAAACCAAATCGGTTGCTCTGTATCCATGTGAACAATAAATGACGATTGTTTCCTAACACTGCGTGCTAGACTGTCCACCCTTGAATTCAGAGTTATTGGTACATAGATGATCTCTGAGCTGTGGAAACTGCCTTTAAGTGTCTTGATATCTTCTAGATAATTTTCAAATGCTGGCCATTCTTTTGGTTTAGAAATCATCTTTACCGATTAAGAACAGCCCGTTGTAAAAGTGACACGGTATTGACGGAAATTCTTCATACTTTCCATTGCCCAGATAAGCGATTCCACCTCAAAGTGGAGAGGTGATAGACTAGCCCTGACATATCTTGCTCCCATTAAACCAACAAAACTTTCGAGCGTACTATACCAGCCTTGGCCAGAAAACATTTCCTTGTCTTTCCATGATCCATCTGTATAACACCACCGCCCTGGTATCGAGGGTATGCATGTTGCCTCCCCTTGCTGTGATACTCCCTGAGAATGTACCACTTGAGCTTCCTCCCAAAGAGCTGATTCTATCTCTGCCAAGGTAAGTGTGTCCTTGGGGTTCACGTCAAAATTACTAAAAGTCTTGCTATTTTGCCATTTCCAAATATACCACAATATCCATGCAAAATGGTATTATCCATTTTAGGTAATACTCGCCAAAATAAATGATCCATATTCGTGAAAAGAGACCTTGTAGGGAAATTCACCGGGTTGGAAGGAATATTTGATAGTGCCCAGACTTGACGTGCTAGGGGCATTGAAAAAACACATGGTTAACTGATTCTTCTGCGGCTCCACATCTATCACACCATATATCACCATTTATCCTCTCGCCTGCAGATTTTTCTTCACAGCAATACAACCAGATAATAATTGTCATAGAAAATGTTTTATCTTAGGAGGACACCGTACCTTCCAACAAAAAGCTTTTAACTGGTCCACTGTGGGTCCCTGAACCTGAGGCACAAGATCTCAGAGAAGGGTATTGAGGTAGATAAGGCCAAGATTGATGTCATGGTTGGGTTAGCTCCACCAAAGACAATTAAAGACATTAGAAGTTTCCTTGGCCATGTTGGGTTCTATAGAAGGTTCATTAAGGACTTCTCTAAAATTGCTAGACCATTGACCAAGTTGCTGTGCAAGTAGGCTGATATACCATGATTTTGACCCGTTTTTGGTCATGGTATTGATATGTTTTTATGATAATTATCTATGTTTTGGAGTCTATTAGCTATGTTTTCAGGTTCATGAGCATTTTGTAGTAAAGTGATGATTTAGGTGCCTTATGGAACTTAAAGGAGGGTTTTCCAAGATGACTATGAAGATCCGACAATGAGAGACACATATCGATCGATACACCCCTTGTGTAATCGATCGATGACGCTTCCGTAGAAGTTGAAGTCGAGAGACTTCATCGATCGATGTACACCATGTACCATCGATCGATACAGAGCGTGATGAGCAAGATTTACTTGGCCGACTTGAAGCCCAAGTTCTCACCAAATTACAAGATTGCCCCTGACGAGTTTTTAACCTAATTGTACTCATATTTATAGTTATGCCTATGAGTCCTAAGAGATATATAGAGAGATTTTTATCTAAGTTTTGTATTCTATTCTATACTTAGCAATAAAGTATTTTATTTTCATTTTATTCTTTTGCTATGAATCACTTGGCTATGTCTAAGTAGATTCATTTGTTAGATTTAGGGTTCATATAGTTATGAGGGATTAGTCCCAACTATGGGGTGTTGAGCTGTTATATTCATTATCCAAATGAACACTAATGCTTACCCTAGATTAGCTACCTAGAGGTATGATTATGTAGTGACTAATCTAATAGTCATTATCCTGAAATCATTTGGCTAAGCTCAGACTCTATTAGGCACGTGCGATAGGCGGTCTAATAGAAATTCTCGGGTGAACGCAGTTTCAATTCGATCCGATGCTATATCGATTGATACTCCTATAGAGTAATCGATCGACGGCAAAACATATCAATCGATACTGCGATAGCAACATCGATCGATACTGTCGGCAATCAGATCAATGGACGAGTCTAACTAGCAACAGCTATAGATTTGTCTAAGGATTGAAGTTCTCATACATTTGCAAGCAATTCATTAAGACATCCGAAGATTTATAATCCTGATTTTCTAAATAGTAACCTTGAATCTAGTTACTTTCTTTTACTGTTTTAAATCCCATTCTCCTTAGCAACTTACCATTGCTACCAACTTTTATTTATTGGTTTAAACCTAATCAACCTAGTGTAATCACTTAGGATTATATCTTTTGTGACTCTAGTTCCTTGTGGATTCGATCCCTAAGTACTACGATTGAACCTCCTATTTGAGAGAGTAATTCACTCCTTAGGGTTAAACATTTAAGTGATATCAAATTAGGCGCCGTTGCCGGGGAACTAAGATTACTATTAGATTTAATCTGATTCAGTCTAGGTTATTTGTTACTTTTTATCTTTCAATCTTTTGACACAAAATTTTTCTTTTTCTTTTTGTCTTTTTCAGGTACATGCCCAGCAGTACTAGAAGCAACAAGGACAAGCAACTTTTGTACTCAGAAGATCCCAACAATCTGGAACGTAGCATCCGCAAAGACCTACGCTCCACATCGATCGATACCAATACTTCTCTATTGACCGATACGCGCTTTCCACCGACGATCAACAACCGTTCGTCGCCGATTCCCTCACCATCTCATCGATCGACATCAACAACCGTTCGTCGACCGATACCCTTCACTTGACATCGATCGACACACCTCACCCTACATCGATCGATACTAACCGGCGAGACATGGTAGCGCCTATGATTCTCATACCCGATGAGAATGGAGACCTGCGTGATCAAGATGGTCACGTGCGAAATGCAGCAGGTCAGAAGCTGAATGATCAGAAGGAGGTCATTACTGAAGAAGACACTGCACATACATGCATCATTCAACCTGTAGAAGAGACCAGAACTTTGGTTGACTTCAACCGTCCGGATCAGTTCTATTCAAACCGATCAGCCATCCTCCCTCCTGCTATTCAGAGAGGAGATTTTGAGCTCAAGCCGCAGTACTACACACTTGTAGGACAAATCCCTTTCTGTGGTTTGCCCCATGAGCATCCTATGGACCATCGGGAGAGGTTCGAGGATCTTGTAACCCTAGTCAAAGCAAAAGGAGTCCCTCAAGACTACCTTTTCTGCAAGCTTTTCAAGTACTCTCTATCAGAAGAAGTTTTGCAGTGGCTGAGACAACTACCACCAGGTTCCCCTACCACCAGGAGTGACATCAAGCACGCCTTCCTGCGAATTTTCTTTGATGATTCACGCGCTGAAGACTGGAGGAAGAAAATTGCTACATTCACACTAGACCCTGAAGAGTCATTCAAGGATACTTGGAACATATTCAAATCCTACCAGCGAGACTGCCCACACCACGGATTCAACAAAGTGAAACTGCTCTGCACTTTCTACAGAGGCATCAGCCCAGATTTCAAGAGAGCCCTTGATACAGCTAGTGATGGCAACTTCACCACCAGGAATCCGCAGAATGCTATCAAGCTAATTGATAACTTGGCTTCCAGCAACAGCACAAGAAACTTTGTGACGCAGACTACATCATCCATTGGGAAGGAGTACATCAATGAAGTTCAAGCACAGCTAGGCAACATTCAGAAGCTCCTAAACAAGTAGATTTGTTCAGTGGAAGATTCAGACATTGTTGAAGAAGATGTCAACTGGATTAGTGGAGCTAGTTTTCAGAGATCTGGTAACCAAGGAGGATACAAAAACTTCACAAGCCAGAGAAGCAACTTCAACCAGAATTTCCAAAAGCCCAACAACTTCAGCAGCAGCAACCCTAACAACAACAGAAGCTATGGAAGTGCTTTCTACTCAAATCCACACTCACCCACCCAAGATACTAAATTGGAGGAGTTGATAGACAAGATACTTGAGAGTCAGCAGAAGCTCGAGGTAAACTTCAATGGAAAGATCGATTCTGTCTACACTACCTTCACCACAAAGATAGATGCCCTCAGCACCCATGTGAAGAAGCTAGAGACCCAAGTGTTTCAGACAGGAGAAGCACTTAAGAAGCAGGAGTTTGCCCACAACCAGAACATCAATGCCATCCTGGATGATGAATTTTGGCAAGAGGTAGTAGAAGAGATTCAGAGATCTGATGATGAGAGTGAAAGCGATTTCGCCTACGACTACTATCGATCGATATCACCAGCTCAACATCGATCGATATCGGCTTTAGTACGTCGATCGATAGAATTTGACGAGTGTCGATCGATAGACTCAGACGAAAATCCTCGCGAGTGCAATTCCGTCAAGATCGCCGCCTTCACAACACGTCACCCACATCCGCCCATCCCTTTCATCAATCGACATGATGACCCTGTCATCGATCGACACCAAGACCCTGGTATCGACCGACACACTCCTGCCAGTGTCGATCGATACACAGTACCCCAACGCCGAGTGCAGCTTCCTAAGATTGATAGTGCACGTCTTGACACTTTCCGGGAGCAGTATTACACCACGAGAAGCCCTACAACAGCCCTAAAAGAGAGACCCACGGAAATCTTTGAGTCCATGGAGATAGAAAAGGAAACTCAGGGAAAAGTTCTCAGAAAAAGGAAAGAGGAGATACCTAAGCCTTATAAAAGGGAAGCTAATGAGAAGGAGTTGTCAAGCTTCAGAAAAAGAGTCCTCAGAATACCTAAAGAGAAACCTTTTGAAGAAGCCTATTTTTCAGACAAATTGTGGATGTTCTTCAGAGAAACCAAGGAGACAGAAGACGACATCAAGATAATGTTTCACCAAGTCATAGATAGTCTAAAGCAGAAGATAACACTGGAGAAGAAGAGTGATCCAGGAAAGTTCACAATACCTTGTTCCATCAGAGGTGTTGAGTTCCCCCGTGCCCTATGTGACAAAGGATCTGGAGTTAGCATCTTACCCAAGCTTATGGCAGACCATCTAGGTCTGAAGATAGAGCCTTATGAAGAAACTTTCATCTTTGTGGATTGTTCTCAGCAAAGCTCTGGAGGCATCATTCGCAACCTTGAGGTACATATTAGAGAAACCCTAATTCCTACAGACTTCCATGTCCTCTCCAACAAGCTCAACTTCAAGACTTCTCTATTACTTGGAAGAGCCTTCTTAGCCACAGTTAGAGCTGTTTGTGACCTACAAACCAACAAGCTCTGCCTAACCCTTATCAACCCTTCCATCCACTACAACCCTGTTCCAGTCATCAAGTTTCCAAGGTCAGCAAGCTCAACACTCGTAGCCACCTGTTTCTGTGCCCACAAGTATGATTCTATGGGAGAGTATGAAACCGAAGAAGCAGTATCGACCGATGACAACCCTTCACCATCGACCGATACCAGTGCAGACCCGTCGACCGACATAACCACATGGTCATCGATCGATAAGGAGTTCCAGAAAATCGAAGACGAGTTTCCAGAAGCCGATCTCCGCATAGATGAGTGGGAAAACGATCATTACATGCCCGAGCTAGCTAGTATCACTACTCAAGAGGAGTATGATGAAGTTTATGAGGAGGAACGAGCCATAGACTACCGATTTCTTCGCAAAGATGCAGAACACCCTCCTATCCCGACCTTCTTCCGACGAGCATCGACCGATATGACCTCTATGCCAACGATCGATACGCCCTATCCCAGATCGCTCAAACGACGTTTCGAACTCACAAGCGACACCTACTATGCACCTGTCCATGCCCCACATGAGCCACACGACAGAGATTACTCGATTGGAAGTTGGGCCAGCAATTATCACGAAAGTTTTGCAGTGGATACATCACTACTACAACCCGCGATCCAATCCGATGCAGTCCTATCGACCGATGTGGAGCACTCTCCATCGATCGATATCAATCAACAACCACAAACCGATCCTGCCACAACACCATCCGAGGTACAAGCATCTAAATTTGATTTAAATTCACTAAGTCCGGATGAGTATGGTATTTTCAGGGATTCAGATGGTCATGCACAAGCAATAGATGGGAGAATCATTCCAATCTCCACAGAAGATGTTGCAGACATCCTCTAGATGGCCAATGGACCTATCATCGAAAACGATCCTCACCAAAGAAAACGGCCATCGACCGATGCATGGAGACTCGCATCGATCGATATGCACCGTGAATATGGAAAGAGAGCCTTCACCAACGGAGTTCGTCGCTTCTTTTGGGAAAAGAAAGATGAATATGGAGTCTACAGAGATGAATCTGGCCATGCAAGAGCAGTAAACGGAGACATCATCCATGTTACCAAAGAACACATGGGAAACTTGCTGAAGAGAGCCTCATTATTTGGACGCTCTTGTTTCTGTCTACCAGAGTATGTTGATCAATATGCTAAAGGAGTTCCAGATGGCAAGCTCTACACACAGGCAGAAGTCACTTATATGCTAGATGGAAGAACTGGTGATCACAACTAGGAGATAGTAGGCATGAGACTTGAACATGAGAAAGACCTATTAAGACTTCGAGGTGAACTGCTATGGAATTCCACCAGCAATGACTTAGCACGGAAAGAAAGAGAAGCCTTACAAGAAGAAGTGCGCGCACAACTGAGATCTCAGACACATGCATCGACCGATAAAGATCCCCCTGCATCGATAACCCGATCGAGCACCACTTACAGAAGCTATCGATCGATGACAAACCCAGTCCATCGATCGATACCCTTGCTCAAGAATTCTGTACCAGGAAAGAACTTGAAGAAACCACAGCCGAGATCTACAAATCCATTGAGGCTTGTGAGGACGAAGATTACAGATTACTAGACAAGTATTGGTTCCCAGTACAGAGTGATGTTCGAAGTTTGGAACTTAGAACATAAGGGATTCAGAAGGAGGTAGAAGATATCAAAAGACAGCTCGCCAGCCGACCTGACCCATCCCCATCGATCGATGACATACCACCTCCATCGACCGATATAAGACCTCCAGAATCGACCAACGATCCAACACACCACGACACCACGATGCTGAATGCAAACCACATCTACAACATGCTTGGACATCATCAGCATAGCCTTGCAAGCTTAGAGGAGTGGTTGGAAAGGATCCAAACTGAAGTTTATGGTTTGAAGACTAGTATGGCCAGAAGCGAGAAAGCCACAAGAAGCTTTTTAACCTCTTGGTTTGAAGAATCACAAAACAAGGAGGATACTTGTTTGCCAACAAGTACATGCAACCCACCTCACTAGCAACCATAATTCCATAGTCAATCTAACTAACTTTAACTAAGCGCTGAGTGGGAGGCTACCCACTGTTAGGTATTTTACTATTTCTTTTTATTTTATTTTTACTTATTATTTTTGTTTTTATTTGTTTTTAGGAAGATAGATACACGATCTCTACCTATCGACCGATACGAACCAGTTGATATCGCTCGACACATACCTACACGCATCGATCGACGATGGTGACTCACCATCGATCGATATCCATATCGGTCAGGTATATCGTTCACAATTTCGATATCAGTTACACATTTAATTTTTCTTATGCTCTAACTCTGACTGATTATACACTGAGGACAGTGTATGATTTAAGTCTGGGGGGAGATGATTACTGATGCTACTTTACCTCTTTTTGATCTTATTTATAAAGTTTTCAAAAATTGGTTTTATTGAGTAAAGAAAGGGAAAAATTTTAAAAGTCTTACTTTTTATCTTACCACTCTTTAGCACCATTCTTAGATTTGTTGATTGCAGAAAGTACTATAGATGCTAAAGTGGATCACCGATCACCTATGACAACATTTTCATGATTGTCTGGAAGAACCAAAGCTGATTTCCAACCTAACCTGACAGCTACTACTTGTCTTGGGGCTTGGTATACAAGGGATCAGAATCCTCCTGCAAGTCTGGAAGGTAAAAATCTCAAAAATTTTGGTTTCTTTCCTTCCTTCGGCATCCCCAAAGAATAAAAGACGATATGATTTCCTGAGAGGCAGAGGGAGAGGTACATTACCTATGACCCCACTATTCTAAATCAAAGAAATGATCAAAGCGAGGGAGAGGTACATTACCTATGACCCCACTATTCGCTTACACTTTGTCAAGAAAGATCAATAAGATGAACATTAGTTGTTCATTGGGATTGATATAAAAAAAAAAAAAAAAAAAAAGAAAAGAAAGAAAGAGTTGGGATTCAGAGAAGGGGGATAAAGAGAGAAAGGAAACCAGGATGAGAATGCCTGAAACTTGTTTGAGTTGAATCCATGTGTTCCTTGATCGATACTCCCAAGGTAAAGCCTACACCTTTATTTTATGCATAAATGAAATCAGTAGAGGGGATAGACAGACAAGGAATGTTTAAGTTGATTGGCTAGATGTATTTGGTTGCTAAGCTAGGATATGGTATAATGTACTTCTGTAGTTGATAGATATGAGATGTGGCTTGCAACAAAGTAAGAGGTGATGATATTAAAGTTGAGATTTTGGTTGAGTCCCTGCTGTTTTTAAACTTCTTTCAAAGACTAACTTCAGGTTTGCTTGAGGACTAGCAAAAGGTTAAGTCTGGGGGAGTTGATATACCATGATTTTGACCCATTTTTGGTCATGGTATTGATATGTTTTTATGATAATTATCTATGTTTTGGAGTCTATTAGGTATGTTTTCAGGTTCAGGAGCATTTTGTAGTAAAGTGATGATTAGGTGCCTTATGGAGCTTAAAAAAGAGTTTTCCAAGATGACTATGAAGATCCGACAATGAGAGACACATATCGATCGATACACACCTTGTGTAATCAATCGATGACGCTTCCTTAGAAGTTGAAGTCGAGATACTCCATCGATCGATGTACACCATGTACCATCGATCGATACAGAGCGTGATGAGCAAGATTTACTTGGCCGACTTGAAGCCCAAGTTCTCACCAAATTACAAGATTTCCCCTGACGAGTTTTTAACCTAATTATACTCATATTTATAGTTATGCCTCTGAGCCCTAAGAGATATATAGAGAGATTTTTATCTAAGTTTTGTATTATATTCTATACTTAGCAATAAAGTATTTTCTTTTCATCTTATTCTTTTGCTATGAATCACTTGGCTATGTCTGAGTAGATTCATTTGTTAGATTTAGGGTTCAAATAGTTATGAGGGATTAGCCCCAACTATGGAGTGTTGAGTTGTTATATTCATTATCCAAATGAACCCTAATGCTTACCCTAGATTAGCTACCTATAGGTATGATTATGGAGTGACTAATCTAATAGTCATTGTCCTAAAATCATTTGGCTAAGCTCAGACTCTATTAGGCACGTGCGATAGGCGGTCTAATAGAAATTCTCGGGTGAACACAGTTTCAATTCGATCCGATGCTATATCGATCGATACTCCTATAGAGTAATCGATCGACGGCAAAAAATATCGATCGATACTGCGATAGCAACATCGATCGATACTGTCGGCAATCAGATCAATGGATGAGTCTAACTAGCGACAGCTGTAGATTTGTCTAAGGATTGAAGTTCTCATATATTTGCAAGCAATTCATTAAGACATCCATAGATTTATAATCCTGATTTTCTGAATAGTAACCTTGAATCTAGTTACTTTCTTTTACTGTTTTAAATCCCATTCTCCTTAGAAACTTACCATTGCTACCAACTTTTATTTATTGTTTTAAACCTAATCAACCTAGCTTAATCACTTAGGATTATATCTTTTGTGACTCTAGTTCCTTGTGGATTTGATCCCTAAGTACTACGATTGAACCTCTTATTTGAGAGAGTAATTCACTCCTTAGGGTTGAACATTTGAGTGTTATCATAGGCTAACTTTATCTTTGATGAAGAGTGTCTAGAAGCCTTTAAGAGGCTGAAGAGTGAACTCATTAGTGCTTCTATTGTTCAACCACCAGATTGGGACCTTCCATTTGAGATCATGTGTGATGCTAGTGACTATGCTGTGGGAGCAGTTTTGGGTCAAAAGAAAGACAAGAAGACTCATGTGATATACTATGCTAGTAGGACTCTTGATGAAGCTCAAATGAGGTATGCCACAACTGAAAAGGAGCTTCTTGCTATAGTATTTGCTTTTGAGAAATTTAGAAGCTACTTGGTAGGCTCCAAAGTCATTGTCTACACTGATCATGCAGCTTTAAGACACCTTTTAGCTAAGAAGGATGCTAAACCAAGACTGTTGAGATGGATCTTGCTGCTACAAGAGTTTGATCTAGAGATCAAGAACAAACCGGGCGTTGAGAATGGTGTAGCTGATCATCTATCTAGGATGAGAGTGTAGTGTGGTATTCCCATTGATGAAGGACTTCTAGAGGAACAGATTATGGCCATTAGAGGAGTTGTGAGACTTTGTGAAACCGGGAAGAAGATGGAAGAGGTTAAGGCAACCGAAGAGAAAGAGCCTTGATATCCTGATTTAGTGAATAACTTAGCCACCGGAAAAGAGCCTTTAAACCTTGAAGGATATGCTAAGAAGAAGTTCTACAAGGATGTCAAGAGGTACTATTGGGATGAGTGTTATCTCTACATTCTTTGCAGATCAGATTTATAGGAGAGTAGTGGCTGAAGGTCATGGATCATATTATGGAGGCCACTTTGCTACCTTCAAGACTGTTGCAAAGGTGTTACAAGCTGGGTTTTGGTGGCCACACATGTTCCAGGATACACAAGACTTCATCTCAAGGTGTGATTCATGCCAAAGAAGGGGAAACATCACCAAGAGGAATGAGATGCCTTAGAATCCTATCTTAGAAGTTGAAGTGTTTTATGTGTGGGGTATTGACTTCATGGGACCTTTCCCATCTTCCTTTGGCAACAAATATATCCTTGTGGCTGTAGACTATGTCTCTAAATGGGTGGAAGCTGTGGCTAGTCCTACAAATGATGCTAGAGTAGTCTCAAGATGTTCAAAAGTGTGATTTTTCCAAGGTCTGGGGTGCCAAGAGTTGTTATAAGTGATGGAGGCTCTCACTTCATCAACAAGCTATTTGAGAGCCTACTTAAGAAGAATGGTCTTAAGCATAAGGTGGCAACTCCTTATCATCCCCAAACAAGTGGGCAAGTTGAAGTGTCAAATAAAGAAATCAAGAGCATCTTGGAGAAGATTGTAGGAACTACAAGGAAAGATTGGTCTAGCAGGCTTGATGCTCTTTGGGCTTATAGGACTGCTTATAAAACACCTCTGGGAACCACTCTTTTCCATCTTGTGTATGGTAAAGCCTGTCATCTTCCAGTTGAGCTTGAGTACAAAGCTCTATGGGCTGTTAAGCTGCTGAACTTTGACATCAAGAGTGACAAGGAGAAAAGACTATTTCAACTCCATGAGCTTGATGAGATTAGAATGGATGCCTTTGAAAACTCAAAGATCAACAAGGAGAGGACTAAGGCTTTTCATGACAAGAACATCCTGAAGAGAGAGCTCAAAGCTGGAGATCAAGTCCTTCTATACAACTCTAGGCTGAAGTTGTTTCCCGGAAAGCTCAAGTCAAGATGGTATTGACCTTTCAAGATTAAAGAGGTTAGGCCATATGGAGCAATAGTCTTATGGGGCAAAGATGGAGGAGATTTTACAGTCAATGGGCAAAGGGTGAAGCTCTACATGGGAACTACAACAGAGGTTAAAGGAATCTTGGTTCCGCTCTCTGATCCCGTCTCCGCCTAGTCCAAAAAGATGGAAAGTCAAGCTAGAGACTTAAAACAGACTCACTTGGGAGGAAGTCCCATGTTTATCTTTGTATATATTCTTGCTTTCTTTATCTTTTTAGGATTGTTTAATGTTGTGTTGTGAGTCTTTTCAAGATGGAGGATGATCTTAATGTTGAGTTGTGATGAGTTTATGGTGAGATAAAAGGGAGCTTGGTGTGAGAAGATTGAGAAGGGAGAGGCTGCGTGGTGTTTGGTGAAGTGGTATGGACAGTACGGACATCCGTACAGACTGTACGGACATTCTCAACCAAACCACTTCCAAACATGTTTTGGTCACATTTTGGAATGTGCAAGTTTAGGGTGTGGAGTTGTACGGATTTAGGGTGTCCGTACATCTATGGTAACTTGGGTGTGAAGGTTCAGCATGCGCATGAAGATGACCAAAGACTAAAGGGAATGGAGTCTTTGCTCTTGACCGTTGAGAGGATAAGGTGCAGCTGGAATGAGCTGTAAAGCGGGAGAGCATCAAGTCAAGATTCCTTTAGTATCAAGCATGTGGGAAATCTCGGCCATAGAATTCAAAAGCAAGGAGCCTCTTGATTTTGACTCCACATACTTAGTCTCCTCTCCTAAACCTTATCATTTACGAAAACCCTTGTATCTCTTGAGTATAAATATGTAACCTCATCATTAATAAGAACTAAGCAATTCGAGTCATTTCTCTCTAAACTACATGTTCTTCATTTAGTCTCTATATCTCTCTTTTCACTCGGATTTTGTCTCAATCTTCTCTTAGTCTTCTTAATCTCTTCTCTAAAGACTCCTACACTCAGATTAACATAAAAACAATATGGTATCAGAGCCAGGTTGAAGGCAATCTGAGTTCGCGGTTCATTTGGTGAAGATTCAAGCTTGTACGGTCCGGTTAAAGCTTGAACTCTAGTGTGTGTTCTTGGTGTTTCCGAGGCTTGTGTGGTCTTGGAAAGAGAAGTCTTGAAAGTCTGAAGCTCAAGATTGAAGCTTTACCTTCTGGAGGTGTGTATCTCATACGGTGTTCATCAGTATCAAGCGTTTGAAGTAAGCTGGTCAAGATGGAAGGAAGCGTAATGAAGATGAAGGTTCCAGTGACCCTTAGGGGGGGGGGACTATCTGTTGTGGTCTCGCCTTGTGAAGACTTCTGTGGGAAGTAAGGGATTGTGGGGACATATCACATCTGGTGAGGTCCCTAAGCTCATTACTCAAGATGGTGACAACGAAACTGTCATAAGCGATGAGGGGAAATGGAAACAAGATGAACTTCTTGTTCTATCCGTGTTGCAAGGGTCTCTAGACCAATCGATTCTAGAGGCATACAGCTACTGCACCAAGGCTAAGTAGTTGTGGATACTCTGAAGAAAGTGTATGGGAATGTGTCTAACTTGAGCCGGGTGATCGAGATTAAGAGGGCCATTAATACTTTGGTTCAAGAGGATATGGAGTTCACAAAGCACCTTGGGAGGTTCAGAGCTTTGTGGTCAGAGTTGGAGATGCTGAGGCCTGGTACAATAGATGAGAATGAGCTCTTGGAGAGGCGTGAAAAAGACAAGGTGTTTGGGTTGTTGCTTACACTCAATCCTGCCTACAACAGCCTGATCAAGCATATCCTTAAAGTCGAGACTCTTCCATCTCTGGAGGATGTATGCACTCAGATTCAGAAGGAACAGGGGTCTATTGGGTTGTTTGGAGGCAAAGGTGATCTCTCATTGGCAAGTCAAGCTATCCAGGAACCACAAGGTGAAGGGTATCACGCAAACAAGGCTGTGTTTGGTAGGAGTGAAGATAGGAGGTTCAATGGCACTTGTGACCATTGCAAGAAGCATGGACACAAGAAGAACCAGTGTTGGATCCTCCATCCTCATCTTAAACCAGCCAAGTTTATGAAGGATAAGGATGGTAAAGCACATGTAGCCTAGGGATCACAAGGTGGTGGTAGCAACAAGGCAAATGATTGTGAGGTTCTTGAGGCAGCTGATGGCAAGTCTTTGGTGGAGGAGGTTCCACAAGCAACCACAGCAATGGGAAAGACTACATCAGACGCTCAGACATTGAGGATCTTATTAAGATGCTCAAGGATAATGGTAATATCAATGCTAACTCTTTTGGTGCTTCTCTTATCACTAGTACTTTGAAAGAACCATATGGGATATCTAGGAGTGCTAGTATAATGGAAACTAAGATTGATAGCATGAATATGATTAGCGAACCTTATGAATGTTATAAACCAGCTAGTATCATTTGTCACACAGCTGAAAACATGTCTAGACCTTTGATAATTTATTCTGGAGCTACACACCAGATGATAAGTGATAACAACTTAATAGAGAACCTAGAACCGGCTAGTGGTCAAGTTCTAATTGCTAATGGTGATAAGATACCTATTAAAGGTGTAGGAACTCTGAAATTGTTTAATAAAGAAACAAGAGCCTTGTATATGCCTGAATTCACTAATAATTTGTTATCAGTCAGGAAATGTGTTAAAGATATGAATTGGAATGTTATATTCACCCCTGACGATGTGAGATTTCAGGATATTGAGAGTACCAAGGTGATTGGGAAAGGAGTAACCAAGGGAGACATATATGTTCTTGAAGACTTAGCCTCTATTCATGTTTTAGTTGTTTTTCCTCTACTTATGTTTTAAATAAAAGTGCTCTGTGGCATACTAGACTAGGACACCCACATGTTAGAGCTTTAAACTTAATGTTACTAGGTGTTGTTTTTGAAAATAATGATTGTGAAGCTTGAATTTTAGGCAAGCATTGTAAAACTGTTTTTAAACAATCATCTGCTGTTTATGAAAGTTGTTTTAACTTGATTAACTCTGATGTTTGGACTGCACCATGCTTATCTAGGGAGAATCATAACTACTTTGCGACTTTCATTGATGAAAAATCGAAATACACCTGGTTAACACTTATTCCTTCAAAAGATAGGGTGATTGATGCATTTAGGAATTTTCAAGCTTATGTTACTAACCATTATCATGCTAAGATTAAAATTTTGAGATCAGATAATGGAGGAGAGTACACAAGCTATGCATTCAAGCAACACCTTTCTCAACATGGGATCCTGCATCAGACTAGCTGCCCTTAAACTCCACAACAAAATGGTGTCTCAAAAAGGAAGAACAGGCATTTAATGGAGGTTGCTCGGTCCATGATGTTTCAAGCAAATGTCCCGAAGAGGTTCTGGAGTGATGCTGTTGCTACTGCTTGTTATCTCATCAACCGCACACCCACAAGAATCCTCAGTGACCAAGCTCCATTTGAAGTGTTGAACAAGTACAAGTCTGTTCTTGACCATCTGAGAGTCTTTGGGTGTCTTTGCTATGTTCTTGTTCCTGGAGAGTTGAGAAACAAGTTGGAAGCAAAGAGCACTAAGGCCATGTTTGTGGGATATTCTGTGAGCCAAAAAGAATACAAGTGCTATGATCCAGTAGCTAGAAGGGTTCTTGTATCTCGAGATGTCAAGTTCATTGAAGCTAGAGGATACTATGAGGAAAAGAATCAAGAGGATCTGAGGGATTTAACTTCAGATAGGGCTGGTACTCTACGGATCATTATGGAGAGGTTAGGTATCAAAACAACCCAGGATCAGAGAAGGGAAGTACCAAGACTACACAGTAGTAGAGAAGCTAGTGAGTCTCCTCACCTTGATCCTGAGGGGGGGGGGGGAACTGTAACACCCCCGAACCGTCCTAGGCCGGACTAACCCGGGACGACCCGGAAGCGTTACAGTTAGACGAGTATCGCAGTCGGTCCAATCTAAACTTTAAACAAATCAAAGTCTCGACCAGCCCAACCACAATACCGTCCCTCTCAACCTCAGCCTAAGGCCAGCGCTGACCCGTACTTTGGTTAAGAGTTGTGTTAAGTTNTTGCAAAACAACACCGGAAGTCTACGCCTGGCCTCGTCCTCCACACCCCGCAAAACGCCCCTTCCCTTCTAAGGTTACCTGCATAGTAAAGGGGGAATGAGTAATCATAGATTACTCAGCGAGTTCCCAAAAACAACAACAACAACAACGATCCCCCCTTAGCCCATGCTCAAACACAAGAGCAATTGCACAATCAATCCATACGGGGAAAAGTTAGACGTGCAACAATAAACAATACAATGCAATGCAAATGGGATGCAACAAGCAAATAATCTAAACCCCAGGTCTCTCCCTGAGACCAACACAAACCCAAAATGTCTAGACTCAATCCTAGACTCAACTACACTACAGCCTAGACACACTTCTAGACTCAAGGCGCCTAACTGTACACACTACGGATGTTCACACATCCGGGGATCCCTTCACAGAATGGAGGTCTCTAACTCATCCACCCTGAACACTCCAGACCACAAACACATAAGTCACGTGGTCGGAAACATCATCTCCGGGGATCGGCGCTTCCAATACAACCCGGGCCGCAGCGTCCCGCAGCGCTCGTCCATCGGCGCTACCCACTTCACTTGACAAGCTGTGGAGAGAAGTCCATCCCTACCACTGGAGAATTGGTTAACTCCCAATCGAACTCCAGGGTCACATCACAACAATCCTACCACTAGTCTAGACTAAGTCTTAACCACACAATCCGCATGAGGGACCTCTACCTCTAACCAACATGCCACACTTAGTCTAAACTAGGGTCACACCACACAGTCACTAGCGTGAGTACACACAACACACAAACGCTAGTTCTAGGTGCACTTCACAAACAGTCTCTCGTACCCCACTAGTCTAAACCCGTGTACACAACACAACAACAACTAGCATGAGGAAACACAACCTCCATGCAACACGGTTTAGTCTAGGGACACAACTAACAAAACTCAAAGCGAGCGACACACCTAGACTCTACCCGGCAATAGAGAGAGTCTCACTCAAATCTCTATACAAACCCCAAACTAGACCTCCCCAGTCAAGTCACACACACGGGTAAGAGAGAGTCTCACTAACCCCAATACCACACGCATACTACACAAACTATAATGTATGCATGAATCTATCACCTTATCATAACCATGCATGCTAAAATATCAACACACCCGACAAGAGGGAGACACTCTCAACCTCTTGCGGTTCAACACATGCATATAAACATCTAGATAATCTTGCTACACCCTAAGCAAAATCAACTTCACAAAAATCTAGATGATCACAACACAATGCATGCATGTACTACCAACCTAACCACGGTTTTAGCACAACATTCTATCAACCTAACTCACAATGCAATTAAGCATAAACACACAACACATGCATGGGGTTTACCAACTCCCCACGCACACACACATGGAACCGCAAAGTTAGTTCCGGCTCGGGAACCTTATGGCCCAAGCTCTCCACCTGCACCCACACACGGTTAGTCACACACAACACTCCCACACCTTAAGGGAACCCACCTAAGGTCTTGAGAAACCGCAAGGATCTCCAAAAGCCAAAGACCACCCTTCCTAGCACACTACAGCACTTCCTAGGATAAGGATAACACACGCAAAGAGCCTCCGGAAAACTCCCCGAAAACACTAACTAAACTTCACCCGAGAAACACCAAACTCACGGTTTCTCTCTCTAAACTCACCACTCTCTCTCTCTAAGGTGGCTTTCGGTTTTGGGGTGAATAAAATGAAGGAGATGTGCTGGGTATTTATAGGAATGGAGGGTTGGTGGTGGCTGGACACATGGACCATGTGCATGAAAAGAAAGTGGACATGTGTCCCACTTTATAACTTCATCACCAAGTTTTCTTTCTTTAATATTTTCCATTCCTTAGTCACCAAGTCTTCACTTCCCATGCTGACACCTGTCCCATTCTAGAAGAAATCCACCTTGGCCNTGGACATGTGTCCCACTTTATAACTTCATCACCAAGTTTTCTTTCTTTAATATTTTCCATTCCTTAGTCACCAAGTCTTCACTTCCCATGCTGACACCTGTCCCATTCTAGAAGAAATCCACCTTGGCCACCAAGTTTCCCTCTTGACCAATCAGAAGACGCCACGCAACCTCCACATCATCATTTCGGCACCAATGGGAGCTCGACACCTCAGCTCGGTTTCCCACTTTCTTAGAGCTTCTTAAAAATCCTTAAAAATCCCAATTTGATGATAGGTGAAGAAAGAAATGCATTCCAAGTTCATCCAATAGCATTTGGGTGAAGAAGATCCCATTTCGGCTCCACCGAGTCCTTCCGGCTAGATCTGCGACCAACTCTTGATTCCTCCCAAACCAACTTGATTATAGCTCGACCATATGTCTTAAAATAACCTCCTTTAGATACTTGGACAAAGAACCTTAACCTTTACACACTTCCAAAATATCGCCCGGTGCTAAACCTCCGTATAGACCGTTTCTGAACCTCCATCGATCATCTCCACTTTGGCTCGACCCAACTTCATTCTGACTCAACCAAAGGTCTTATAACATCCTATAATGAGGTTTAGGATCATTTCTTACTTTATTTGAAGTCTTTGAAAATTCACCGTGCTCGACCACGACCATATCGAAGCTCCGGTTCTGCCTATTCGACCAACTCTGGATTTTACTCAACCAAAATTCAAATTGCTTCGACCGAACCTCCAGTATTTACTTCTATTACCATCCCGTGGCAAGTCTTGGTCGATCCTGGGTCGTTGACTTTCATTGACTTGGGACTTCTGATCAGGGGTATTACATTCTCCCCTCCTTAAATAAATTCGTCCTCGAATTCACAAGGCACTTCTAGCTTCTGCCACCATATTCTGAATTTTCTTCAACTTGTTCCTAACCACTTTTTCCCTTGAGCTTCCACCATCTATCTTAATCCTTCTTCTTAGTTCCTGGTTCATTCCTCCGGTTTACATGCTTCACTCGGTCTCCTTGATCTACTTCCCGGTCCGCTGTTGCTGATGTCGTACCTTGCTCCCACCATCTGATCCTAGTTCCACCAATTGATTCATCTTTTCTTCCACCATGTCTTTCTTGATCTGCTTCCTTGGTTCTCCTTCGCTAATGTCACCGTTGACCCCTATCACCATATATCTTCTCCTTACGCGGCTCGAACTACAATTCCTCTTGTGTTCATTTCAACCTTCTTCTTCATTTGTCGATGCCACTAACTGCTTCCACCTTCTCTTTCTTCTGACTACTTATGTTGAATGCTTATGCTTCGGTTGCACAATTCCGACTTCTTATTCCTTCTTCTGGACTCCATTAAGCTCGTTCCATACATTAACCGCTTTATGCTGCTCGAACTTGAACTCTTCTTGCATTTGCTGTCGCTTCTTTCGTTCTTCTGCCTTTACTCTGATTCTTATTCCCCAAATGTCTTTCATCCACTGGTCTTCTTTCTTTGATCCTTGCGTCTTCCGCTCACCAAGCTTCCTCGATCTTCTTTCCAACTCCTAGTCTTGATATTACCATTTGATGTTGCTTCCGTCAAACTTATACGGCCACCATTTGACTTAGACTACCACCATCTAACCCATAGTACCATCATTTGACTTCTGATACAACCGGTTAGCTTTTGACGCCACTATTTGCTCCTCTCATGACTTGAATGCTCCGGTACCTAAGCTCCATACTTCTTCTTCCTTGGTCTTTACTTGGTGTCTCCCCTCCTTAGGAAACAACTTAGTCTTGATCACCAATACACACGCCAGATCTAAGCTTGAACTTCACTCTTCTA
>CAKOAT010206599.1:0-31894 GCA_932364175.1 Eruca vesicaria subsp. sativa
TCCAACAGCTTTAACCGTAGACAGCTCACACCATTTTTGGTCGTTACGTAACTCTCTCCAAGCGTACTCGAGGGTAAACCTTTTTTTGTTGTTGTTAGCTGTGAAGATACTGTGGGCTTCACTGAGAACATCAGCATCACTTTCTCCACTGGTTCTCGCCCTGGTCGCAGCCTCATATGCCCCAGAGAACTTGCAAACACTTGAATTAATTTGTTGCCAGCGGTTTTTGCAATGAGCTGCCTCTCTCTTCTCATGGCCAGCAAGCTTAGGACTGACATTGTAGTACACTGCTATTCTTGTCCAGAATGCAAGTGACTTTTGCTCAGTCCCAATTATGGGATCTTTGCTCGTATTGAGCCACACGCTTATGAGAACAACATCCTCAGTAGGAGTCCAGCTTCTTCTTCCTTTACGACTGCCTTCTGTGTCTTCAGTGTCACGAGCAAAGTTCGAATCTTCGACTCCTTGACTGCCAAAGAAGGGAGCTTGGGAGGAAGAGAGGGACTCGTTACCAAACACAACACTTTGTTGCCTGCTAAGCAGGTCAACAAAGTTTCCAGACTCACTAAAGGGATAGGAATTCATGCTAAGAAGGAAGGGTTTTGTTGTAGTTAGAAGATAATGAAAATTTTCAGAGATTGAAGCTACTTTTAACGAGGGAAGTGAAGTAATTACACCAAATTAATTACCTAACTACAAACATACCCGAGTTGACATATATCTGCCCTGTGTAATTAACCTTTTACAACTACTACACCAATAAGTTTTCTTTCTATTAACTACCCTATCAAACCGACTTGTGCTGTCATATTTCATTTCGGAATTAAACGAGCATGCAAAGATTCTATTTATTACAACCACTTATCTACCACCTAACTCTACCATAAAACATTCAATGATTCTCTAAAAGAAACAAGACTAAATCAGGAACAAAACATTTTCAAAAACCTTAATTCAAAGTACCTTAATTCAAACAATAAAGAGATTTGAACTCAACACAACTCGAATATATTCAGACAACTCCATTTACTGGACTCAAACATAACAAGAATGTAACAGATTTATCAAACATTCAACCAAGACTACTCGAATATATTCAGACAACTCCATTCAGACCAAAATCAAAGACTCGATTCTAACAGATTATACAAGTCTTAAACAATAACGACACTCGATTTATCAAACATTCAATCAAAGGTCTTGAATTTTACCTGTTTTGAATATGTCTTGTTTGAGGTTATCTTCTCGTGGTCCGTCCATCTGAAAGAACAAAGACAGAGACATATCATTAATCCACATTCGAACACAACAAACAAATATCCAACATACATAGGTTTACCTTTCTATTTCATTCCGTAGAGGAGAGGAGATCGTCACCAAGAGACGCCAAGAGATCCGGAGAGAGAGAGAGAGCCGAGGAGAGATCGTCTTCGATCTCCTCGAGGAGGCGTAGAGGAGATCCAGAGAGTCGGAGACGCTTTCATCGTCCCGGAGAGAGACGAGGAGAGACAGAGAGACGCGGAGAGACAGAGAGACGAGGAGAGACAGAGAGTCGAGGAGAGACAGAGAGTCGAGGAGAGACAGAGAGACGAGGAGAGACAGAGAGACGCGGAGAGACAGAGAGACGAGGAGAGATCTTCCTCCATCTCGTCGAGAAGCCGTCGAGGAGATCCAGAGAGTCGGAGACGCTTTCGTCGTCCCGGAGAGAGAGAGAGACGAGGAGAGATCGTCTTGCATGTCGGACTCGCTTTCATCATCGAGGAGAGCCTGAGAGAGGAAGACGGTTAAACCATCGACAGAGACGACCACCGATCATCGCCGATTGATCGAAGGGAGATCGATTTCTCCTTGAGAGAGATGAGAGAGATGAGAGAGATGAGAGAAACGGAGGAGTCGAGACAGAAACACAATTGTGTTTCGTGTGTAAGAGAGAGAGAGGCACCGCTTGATGAGAGATCAACACGTGTCATGAAGCAGCGGTGCTTCTGTGTGTTTAATTAGGCGTCGAAGCTTAATTAATTAAGCCTTTTTCATTTTTTTTTTTAAATACAAAAGTGACTAAGCACTCCCTTAAGCAACAGCGTTAAGGGTGCTCTAATACTAACCCAACAACGTTTATTTCTCAGTCAAGCAACATCCATAGATGGTATTTTTTTTGTATACATGTATCTTCCTTATTTATTTTTTTGTAACTTGTATATATTTTTCCTTGTTTCAAAATTAATATTTTAGAGGCTAGAATTAACAAATGTAATAGAAAGGAGTGATGTATCCACGCAAAAAATGATTATATATTTCAAGATTCATCCCCTCTTGTGGTATGGATGTCCGAATGGACAATGACTCATATGGATTGACTCAACGTACTTTATTTTTATAATAACTCTCTGTCCATTACTGAATGAGTTCGGTAGATACTTGGATTCAATATAAATTGTTTTTTTTTTTTGAATTTTATAACAAATTGAACCGCAATTAGAGCCTTTAAATTTTTACTTGATCATTTGGAACAATGGTTTTCAAAATGCAATGGTTTTCAAAATGTTATAGAATTGGTTAGAAACATTTAGAAAGATATCAAGTCGTAAGAAGTAGAGAAAAAGACGAAGGAGATAAAAGAGGAATGGGACAGATGCGGTGGTCATAATATGAAAAATCTAATTAAGCAAGGGGTCACTAAAGTACAAAGATATTATAATAAAGGCTGTTTTCCATAGATGTTGACCCCTAAACCTAATGCTTCCAAATATCCTTTGTGAGGAAACACTTTACTCGAAACCACACGTATTTTCGTATATTTTTGGCAGGAAACACACTTATTTGAAAACCGTACGTATTTCTTCGTGTAATTTCTAGTGATATTAAGGATCTCGAAAAATTTAAGGATCTATAATGTCTCTTATAGATCCAATTAGGGCAAACTACACGTTTAAAATAAAAGTTAAGTATGTTGGCAACGAGATATTTGAATAATTGTCGTCCCTGTGAAACAACCATATCAAAATACTAACAATTAATCACACATATTAGTCTAGTAGCCACAACACTAAACTCATGATCACGCATATATAAAATTATACTTTATGATTGATTTGAATATCAGAAAGAAATATATATGCATGAAATGTTTGGAAATTTATCTGGAATCTTCTATAGATTTAGGATATCACATGTTAAAAAAATAATAAAAATTATAAAATCTTATATAGGCTTAACATGTAGTTAAATTCTCTGAGACATGAGGCATATATATACCAAAATACTATAAAAACCTTAGTAATCACAGAAGTTTCCACAAATGGAAAAGTACATTAGTGTCAAAAGAAGAAGAAAAAGAAATACAAAACTATAAGCATTTAGTTTTGACCAAAAAAAAAAAAAAAACTATAAGCATTTAGCAACAAAAATAAAATGATGAAGAGAAACAAAGAGAGGGACAGAGTAGTCATTCCACAAGTGAAAATGTCAAGGAACGGATCCCGTTCCAACGTCACGTGCCTTTCTGGGGGCGTATTTGATACCACTCTCAACTTTATTCTTCGTTTTTATTCTTCAAATTTCAAAAATAAAAAAATGAATTTAATATCTTAAGGCCCACTAAAACAGTCGTCACACTCTCCACTCCTTCCCCGACGCGTTGGAGTATACATGCGTAGGTTAACAGTACGTAGCTACACTAACGCTAAACTACGCTTAAATTCTTATCCCACCACCTCTTAAGCACCGTGTTAACCAGTTTTAAACCATTTGATATATTTCTATTTCCAGATAAAAACTTATACTCATCGAAACTCGTTTAGCGCTGCGAGATTTCCCTTCTCGGCTAATCGCGAGGGAAGGAAGATTCGATCTGGGCTTTCGCGTCTCTCTGAGTTTTTGTTTGGTATTAAAAAGGAAACACTTTCCATGGCTGGGAGCGATCAAGTTAACCTTATTGAGAGCAAGGTGAGACCTTTTTGATCTCTGATTTGGTGGGTTTACTTTGAATTCTTTGATTCAAGCTTTGATGATGTTCTTATGAGTTATGGGTTTGCTTTTGTTTTCAAAGTTAGTTAGAACCTTTGGTGTTTGATATGTTATCAAAGCTTATGTCTTTTTATCGTTTGGGGTGATGAGACGTGTCGATTGATTGATGGGTCTTTTCTAATTTTGGATGGCTTTAGTTTTCTCTGATAGTTATCTCTTTGATTGAAAAATCAAGACTTTTTGGTAGTTATAAACGAATATTTAGATGCAAGCAAATGATTCACCAACATATATGTTTGTAATTCGTCTTTTCGATTATATGTTATTCAGTATTTGAACTGTTTCTCTGCCAAGTGTTGGAATCATATATCAAATCAGCTCTGCTAATACTTTGCATCTGATTGTTTGCTTAAATAATGACACTTTTAGAGAATTTAATCAAAGCTTTTTGTTCTCTTGTAAGGCTTTGTTTGTTGGAAAACCCTTCTGACTTGTCATTTGTCTTTGTTGCTGTGTGTTTTTGGTGCAGACAGTGGTTCCTCTCAATACATGGGTTTTGATATCCAACTTCAAGCTAGCCTACAATCTCCTGCGCCGCCCTGACGGAACGTTCAACCGCCACCTTGCTGAGTTTCTAGACCGTAAAGTCCCTGCAAACGCTAATCCTGTTAATGGGGTCTTCTCATTCGATGTTATCATGGATCGTCAAACCAATCTCCTCAGCCGGGTATACAGACCGGCGTATGCTGGCGACCCACCAAGTTTTACTGATCTTCAGAAGCCCGTTGATGGTGAAGTAGCGCCTGTTATTGTCTTCTTCCATGGTGGAAGCTTTGTGCATTCTTCTGCAAACAGTGCCATCTATGACACTCTTTGCCGTAGGCTTGTTGGTCTGTGCGGTTCTGTTGTTGTTTCTGTGAACTATCGACGTGCACCGGAGAATCGTTACCCTTGTGCTTATGATGATGGCTGGACTGCTCTGAACTGGGTCAACTCGAGATCTTGGCTTAAAAGCAAGAAAGACTCAAAGGTTCATATCTTCTTGGCGGGTGACAGCTCTGGGGGTAACATAGCACATAACGTCGCGGTGAGAGCGGTTGAGTCAGGGATTGATGTTTTGGGGAACATTTTGCTTAACCCTATGTTTGGAGGAACAGAGAGGACAGAATCTGAGACACGTTTGGATGGGAAGTACTTTGTGACGGTAAGAGACCGTGATTGGTATTGGAGAGCGTTTCTTCCGGAGGGAGAAGACAGAGAGCATCCAGCGTGTAGCCCGTTTGGTCCTAGAAGCACGAGTTTAGAAGGTTTGAGTTTCCCCAAGAGTCTTGTCGTTGTAGCCGGTTTAGACTTGATTCAAGATTGGCAACTGAAGTATGCAGATGGGCTGAAGAAAGCTGGTCAAGAGGTGAAGCTTCTTTACTTGGAGCAAGCCACCATTGGCTTCTACTTATTGCCTAATAACAATCACTTTCATACCGTTATGGAGGAGATAGCTGCGTTTGTTAACGCAGAATGCCAATGAAAACGCTAGTCTTTCACTAACAAACGGGTGAAACTCTACCATGGAAGGTGAAGGCCCGAGATTCTCGTTTTAGAAGGTCTTTGTAGTGAGTCTAAAGTATGGCGTTTAACTACTACCACGGCGGTTGTGGTGGCGTCTGCGTTTGTGAGCCGTGCGAAGCTGGATTCTGAGAGCAAAGCAGTAAGAAGAACAGTGAAGCCGGTAATGTTTGGCTTTTAGCGTTAGCGTTTAACTAAAACTACAGCTATGTTTTTTTCAGCTTGCGGTTGATGGTAACTCCGGTTATGTTACTATTATGATATCTTCCGTATATATATCTTATCTACATAAATAAACAATATATGTTTATAAGTTGTTGCGACTTCAGAAATGTATTGTGTTTGCTTAATCTGCAACTGAGATCTTGTTTCCTTAGTGTATTGAATAAGAAAGTATTCACTTAAAGATATAAAGATATAGTTCTCGTGATTAAACTCATGGCCGGATTTAAAATTTTGTGAGTTATGGCCAGGATCTGAAATTTTGAGAGCTTTAAACATTTTTAAGAATTTTAGGAATATTTTTTGAGACATGCTAATGTTTTATTGGGTTGTGTCCAGACCAAGTCTTGATTACACTTTAGTTCAAAACTAAATGTCTAGATTCACCCCCTGTAAGCATTATTGCAATCTAATCGTTGACAAAGAAAAATAAGATCTGATGTTTTAAGTCTTTTATTTCCTCTTTCAATGTAGAACCAAACTGACTCATGGAGTAAAGCATATAAGCATCTGGACCACCACAAGGGAACAAGACAAAGAAAAAATTGACTGTTCGAAGGATATGCAATATTGTTACTTTTCTCTTAAAAGGGTTTTGTTTTTTATGAGATGTTATCTTTGCACAATGATGAGAACTAGTTAACACGCTTGTGGAACCCAGGAAATAAAGCGAAAGATACAAATAACCTAGTCTTGTAATAGGGAAACAACTGTATACGTAGTCCACATAAACTAAGAAAGACATGTTAGCTTGGTAAGATGCTTCAATCATCTTCAAAAAGAAAGAAAAAAAGTGGTTAATAGTTGGCTCTGATATAGATAAATGTCAACATGTCATTTTTTTTCTAGCTCAATCTTTTCTTTTGGCAATCTATATATCACCAGACACCATGTCTTCACAATCTATATATCACCATGTCTTCACATTCTTCAGATATAAAGGGAAATTTATTCAAATAGAAAAAACGTATTTACAAAAATACCACTACTTTTTAATGTCACATAAGCAAAAATCTGGTACCACATAGAAAATCGCTGTCGTGTTTTCATTAAGTCAGCCGTAAAGCGCTACAGATGTACAACTGGATTATTGTTACGTTGTGGCTGAGTTAAACAACGCGTCTGACTTCAGAGAAATTGGCTGGCTTAAGGATATAAATCAGCCGTTAGTGATGACTGACTTACAAAAATATGGTTGATTTATGGGATAACGGCTGACTTACGTACACAAGTTACGACTGACTTATACATCGGCGGTGTGATTTTTGAAAAATTTGTCTGAGTTGTAGTTAAGACATGGCTAAGTTATGTTTCGTCGGCTGAGTTAATGAACATCGCCTGGATGAGTTATTAAATTCACGACTGATTTGTGAGAGGTTGTTACGGCTGAGTTATATTTAAGCAGCTGTAACTGGCTGGATTAACAGTAAACTCAGCATAATTACGGCTTACTTATTAGCAAAAGATTAATTACTAGAATATCATTCATTTGACGGCTGATTTATTTGACGATACGGCTGACTTAGAATTTTTCATCCTAATTATGGTTGATTTATTAGCAAAAGATTAATTACTGAAATAATATTCATGTGTCAGCTGGCTTACATTGTACTTAATGGCTGGATTATTTAGGCTGAGTTATGTGTTCGTTTGGTGGCTGACTTACCGATTTTCCATGTCATCAACTCTTACTTGCCATGTTATTACTAACGCTGAAAAGATAACATAAGAGTTTATGTTACAGACGCAATGTATTATTCCCATTCTTCATCTTCTTTACCTATCTTCTTCATCTTATTCTTTATCTTTCTCTGAGATTTTATGGATCTGGTAATTATTTTTTCGGAAATTTGGTCTAAAAGAACATAGATTAAAAAAAAATTAAAAATATGAGACAGATCTACTGCAGTCGTCGTCTTCGATGATGGTTGGTTGAGAAGAAGATTCCTCTCCTCCAGTGTCATGTATGGTGGTCTGACATCTTGCTGCTCCCTCTCCTATCGAATTCGTCTTCTTGCAGAAGAATAAATAGTCAAAGAGAGAAATGAAAAAGCTAAGCTCATAAATTGTAAGAAAAAAAGAAAAAAGGAGAATACGAAGAAGATGATGAATTTGAAAGCTGATTTTATATGTTTAATGACTCAGATTTTGGATCATCTGAATATGATAACTTTAGTTCATACAGTGACTCTTCAACACATACGTTACGGCTAAGTTATTCATAAGTTATGGCTGAGTTGTGCCTACGTTATGGCTGATTTATGTATACGTTACGACTGAGTTATGCATACATTACGGCTAAGTTTCACTCTAAACTATAAATTTAATCTCTAAACATAAACTTTAAACTTTAAAATAATAAAAATTATTAGATTTAATGTTCAAAAGATAAATTTATAATTTTTGTAGCTTTATAGTTCTATAGTTTAGGGTTTGAGGTTCAAACTTAAGAAGATATTAAATTTTTAATATTGTGTTCGGTGTTGAATGAATGAAACGTCGCGAAACAAATTACACTTGAAGGCTGACTTATAGGAAAGTTACGGCTGGCTTATACCATTCATATACGTTACGGCTGAATATGCATACATTAGGTCTGAGTTATGCATACTTTACGGCTGAGTTATACATACGTTACGGCTGAGTTATGCATACTTTACGGCTGAGTTATGCATACGTTACGGTTGAGTTATAACTCATCAAATTGCAGCTGAGTTATTCATTCGTTACGGCTGAGTTATGCATACTTTACGGCTGAGTTATGCATACGTTACAGCTGAGTTATAACTCATCAAATTGCAGCTGAGTTATGCATACATTACGACTGAGTTGTGCATACTTTACGGCTGAGTTACACTCTTAACTATAAACCTAATCTCTAAACATAAACTTTAAAATTTAAAATAATATAAATTATCAGATTTAATGTTCAAAAGATAAATTTATAGTTTTATAGCTTTATAGTTCTATAGTTTAGGGTTTGAGGTTCAAATTTAAGAAGGGTTTAAAGTTTTAATATTTTCACCCAGAATATGAAACGTCGCGAAACAAATTACACTTGATATCTGACTTATAGGAACGTTCTGAGTTATACATATGTTATGCCTGAGTTATACATACGTTACGGCTGAGTTATGCATATGTTACACCTGAGTTATAACTCATCAAATTACAGTTGGATTATGCACACGTTTAGGCTGAGCTATGCATACTTTACGGCTGAGTTAGGCCTACGTTACAGCTGAGTTATAATCAAATTAAGGCTGAGTTTTGTATACGTTATGCCTGAGTTATGGTTACAATGCAGTTTTGTTATAATCAAAGGTGAGTTATGGTTACAATATGACTTTGTTATAACCAAGTCGACCATAAAAGCTTCTGACGGGTTCAAGATTCATCATCCAAACTTAAATTGAAGTTAGAAACCAAAAGAAAAAAGTAAAATACGAGACAGATCTATTGTAGTCGTCGCCATCTTCGATGGTGGTTGGTTAGAGAAGAAGATTTCTTTCCTCCAGTATCTGTATGGTAATCCGGCATCCTGCCGTTCCCTCTTGTATGGTGATAAGACACCCTGATGCTCCCTCTCTTCGTCGTCTTGCAGAAAAAGAAAATAGTCAAAGAGAGTGATGAAACGGTTAAGTCCTGTCAATTATAAGAAAATGAGAGAATGATTTTTGACATTTAGATTTCATTTAATCAATGATATTAAACAATGATAAAGAAAAGTGAGGATAGATAAAAGGATAATTTTGAACCTTTACATTAAAATAATCAACGGTCAAGGTAAAAATAATATAAATTTTAATTTATTTACTGCTGTGTAATGTTCCCGTCCACCCCAGTGTTTCGCAAGTATTTAGTTCCCGCCAAAAAATACGAAACCTCGCGATTAAGTTACACTTTTCGGCTGAGTTATTGACATGTTACAACTGAGTTATGTTTAGGATATGTTTATGTTTTAGAGTTTGGGTTAATTATTTGAGGTTTAGTGTTTATGATTTAGGTTTTATGGTTTAGGTACCACTATAAAATATAAGAAACTATACAAATTCAGTTGAAAAAAAATTATATGGTATACTTTGTACTTGGTGCGTTCAACATCTATATAGACACATAAAGTTTTAAGTATTTTTAAGATAACATATACCTTAAGATCATGATCAATTCGAAACTTATAAATTCGATGAAATATACACACTCTGTTGATTATATATTCATCTAACATTGATAATATTAATTGCTAATAACATTTTAAAGTACATTTTTCAATATTAGAGTATGTTTGTGGTTTGACTGAGTTATATGAAGCGTTACGGCTGACTTATAGAAACGTTACGGCTGGGTTATATTAAGTTTTTTATTTATTTTAGGGTCTGTTTGTGGTATGCTGAGTTATATGAAGCATTACGGCTGGCTTATAGAAATGATACGGCTGGGTTATATTAAACTTTTTATTTTATTTTAGGGTATATTTGTTGGATGGTTGAGTTATATAAAGAGATACAACTGGCTTATAGAAACGATACAGCTGAGTTATATTAAACTTTTTTTTTTGATTTTAGGGTATATTTGTTGGATGGTTGAGTTATATAAAGAGATACAACTGACTTATAGAAACGATACAGCTGGGTTATATAAAACGTACTATTAGTGAAAGTCAAATACAAAACGTTCAAAGGCTACATAAACTGCTGATACATCTCACTTTTTCCTTCCTCGAGGATATCTGATGTCATCTTCACCCGTATACCTTGAATATTCTTATCATTTATCTCAAAACGCTTTGTATTGGTCAGGTTCAAAATTTTTTATTGGCACTGGATCTGTGTTTACCCAGTGATCTCACCAAATTTGTGTAAGCTAAACTTGATAGGTTCATCACCAACTAGACTCCAAATCTCCTTCTTATATACTTGAAGTTATCTACATAGTAGATAATGTAAAGTCCTACCAGACCACACGTTTTTGTGTTCAGCTAGCTTAACAATTATTCCAAGAGGACTTTGCTTCACGTAATCCCACACATCCCGTCCTATTGCTTCTCTGGTGAGATGAAATTCTCCCATATGCAAATTGTGATTAATCTCTTTATTTTCTAGATTAGAAGCTCATTCAGCGTAAGTCTTAGAGGATAATCTCGTGCTTGATCTTCAGAAACATTCATCTGATCTTAAAACACATATATATAAATCAGTCGCAAAAGAAAAATTAACTTAGTCACAACATTAATTCAGTCGTCATAGAAAGAAAACTCAGCCACAACATAGTATAACTCAGCTATAATAGAACAAACTTAGCCACAACATATCAAATAACTCAGCCGTAATAGAAACAAAACTCAGCCACAACATAGTATAACTCAGTCATAATACAACAAACTCAACCACATCATAATACATAACTCAGTCGTAATAAAAATAAAACTCAGCCACAACATAGTATAACTCAGCCATAATACAACAAACTCAGCCACAACATAATCAATAACTCAGCCACACCATAATCTATAACTCAGCCGCAATAGATCACAACGTACATCAAACTCAGCCAAAGTTAAAATAACTCAGTTACAACACAATCTATAACTCATTCACATCGTAAATCAAACTCAGTCACAACATACCGGAGAAGATGATTTCGTAGATACGATTGCGATGAAGACGATTGCGTAGAAACTTTTGCGGAGAAGACGTTTTCAACAAAGACGATATCAGAGACAGTTTGAGACGAGACGATATGGGTAACGGTTAGAGTTTAACGACGAAGAAATAAAGTTATGACGTTATGATTTTTTTGTCTACTCACCGAAAATATGAGGACGGTTAATTTTCCCGTGTCAGAAAAGTTAGTGACGTGGATTACCTAATTAGTGATGTGGATTTGATAATTAAAATTAATCTTAACAAAAGTAAAATTAAACAAGAGTTTTTATTGTAATTTCTTACGGATCTGAAAACATTATAATAATTTTAGAAAATATATATATTATTCTAGTCATATACCAGTTTTTCTGTGCTATTCTAATAATTTTCTCAGATGCTTACTAAATTAACAGTTGTACAATATAAATATTCAAATGTTCAGAAGAACATAATTACAGTCCGGTAGTGATATTACACAGGATGTTTTTTTTTTTGAGCAACTGATATTATACAGGATGTTATGGCCATGAAGAACTGGTTAGTGCTTGTATGAAAGTTATAACATGATAACTGGGTAAGTGGTACTTAAGGAAGTTGAAAACATAAAATCTTTTTAACTAAAAGTTGCAATTTATAAAGGATATGAAACTAACAATTTTATTAGAATTTCTGAAGATCAGCTACATGTTCTGAGAGAATAGTAGCAGAACCACAGATATGAAAGGGAAAAGGTTTACATCATATAGTTGTTCAAGAAAACTACATAGAGAGTTTATGAGTAAACAACTCATAAGATGCTCAAACGGTTTAGAAGTTAAACAACTGAAAAATAGAAAACTTAAATGCGATAATGCTGTCTGAGAGTTAAAAGGGCACTACCATCTTCAAGCGTTCACCTAATCGCAGCAGCATAGGCAACAGAAGCAGCCATGAAGAGAGTAGTAATAGATGACACAAGGGTCCAAAAGCTCTTCTTGTCATGTGCATCTTTGACCGAATGCTCCATTGTCTCTATTTCCTTCTTCATTTCCTCAACCATGCTTTCTTTGTTCTTGAAAGCTTTCTTGATCGCTTCCAGCTCCACAGAGTATGAATCCACTCCCTTTTCTCCTCTCTTCTGCTCGCCTTTTTTGTTGTCTTGTCCACATACTAGAGAGGACACAGTCTTAAGCATTGTTAGACCACGTTTTGCATTGGTTCCAGCAGATTCCAGTTCTGTTTTCAACACACCCATAGCTTTCTTGAGCTCCACAAGATCCTTTTGGAGAATACCCTTTTCCTTTTTCACTGCCTCAGAACGATTCTCCAGTTCCTTCTTCTCCTTAGTCAATCTCCCTCGCTCAGCCTTGATCTTCTCAAGCTCTTTACCAGAAGCTTGAATCATTTTCTCTAGTTCTACAACCTTTTCCTTAAGAACCAACCGACTCTTCTTCTCCTCATCAAGAGCCTTCCCGGCATTGTCTCTCTCGGCCTCAACCAGGGCTAGAGCATCCTTAAGCTGGCTAACGTTGCAGCTAAGCTTCTCACTAGTCTTGATCTGATCATTATAATCATTCCGCAGCTGCACCAAAACATGCTTTTGCTCATCCGCTAGTTTACTCATCTCATCAAACTCAGCTTTCTGCTTAGTAATATGCTCCAAAAGATCGACCTTCTCACGCGCAAATTGGTCAGCCAGCTTCTCCTTCTCAGAGGACTGCGCCAGAGCCATCTCCATCTGTTTCTTGATTGAAACGTTCTCCGCCAGTAAACCCTCAATCTCAGAAACCTTGATAGATTTCTCTTTCGCCAGTTCAACAATCCTCTCCTCCCTTGCTTTAGCTTTCTCCATAACCTCATCAAGATCCTTCTCCAACCCAATAACCTGATCACGCAAACCCTTCTCTTCCCTAGTCAAACTCTCCACAACCTCACTCAAATTCTCCACCTTCTTCTCTAACTTCACAATCATTTCCTTCTGATCACGACTAACCATCTCCACCTCCATCTTCTCCATCGAAATACCTTTCATTTCTCTCTTCACCTCATCTACTTCCCTAACCTTCTCTTCAACGGCCTTCTCCAAGCTACTCCTCTCCTTATTAACCATCTCAATCATCTCATCTCTCTTCTCCATCTCCTTCACCATCCTACCGTTCTCAGACTTCAAGTCATCAACTTCCTCCCCCAAAAACCTTCCTTTCATCTCCATCTTTACCACACTCTCCTTCAACCTATTCACCTCCTCACTCTTCAAATCCCTCTCACCACAAACCCTAACTAACTCCCCTCTCTCCTCCTCTAACTTCCCCATCAGATCTTTAACCTCACACTCCCTCTCACTCCTCTCCCTAACCAACATCTCCCTTAACCGACTCTCCACAATACCAACAAACAAATCCATCTCAAGCCTCAACACCAAACTCTCATCCCCAGAGCCACGCAACTCCTCCCTCAACTGAGTCGTCACCGCGCCGGAACGAGTCAACTCGGACTCCAACGATTCCTTCTCCTGGAAGAGAGACTCGATCTGCTGCCTCTTCTCCACGGTCTGCTTGAGGAGAATCGCGTTGAGTGACTTCAGGTTCTGGAACTTCTCCTCCGACGAGTCGTGGTCCTCCATCGAGAACTCACGACTGAGCTCCGCCGGCTTCTTCTTCTGCTGCTGCGTCGTCTGTTGTTGCTGCTGCTCGGTGGAAGCTACGTTGGAGTTACGAGAAGCCTTCTTCTTCGCCATTTTTTTCCACCGAAAAGTGCAAAAGCGGCGGCTGAGAGTTTTTTAGGGTTTATGGTGGTGCAGCTTTTTAATGGCGAGAGAGAGAGGAAGAGACGGAGTTTGGGGGTAAATATTGCAAAGATTCAAATGTTGGGACCCAATTGAAGTATTTTAAATTGTTTTGATTATGTGATTGGGTTTATGGTTGCATATCTGTATATATATATAGTGGAACTAACAATTGTTACGTTTCACTTAGAGACACAACATCATTATAGTGACGTCATTAAAGATGTTTAAATATAGATTATATTCATAACTTAGTTAAATTTTGGTCAGATTAATATATAATAATAAAATTGTTATGATTTAAACAGTTGTTAGCTAAAACTGAATACGCTTTACTAAAAATAAACATTTGAAATAACTACTGCTTTTGTATAAGACATAATTATAATTAATCATATTTGGATACATATCACTAATTCATTAACTTTTTACATATTTAGGTAACAGACTGGTTTTTTGTATGTATTAATATATTATTCTATATACATACATATTCATGAATTAAATATTATTATCTAAACAACTGTTGATTAAAATTGGATACGTTTTCACTAAATATGAACATATGAAATAACTTCTGTTTTGTAAAAGACATAATTGCAATTAGTCAAATTTAGACACATATCACTAATTGATTAAACTTTTACATATATAGGTAATAAAATGATTTTTGCTTTGTGTTAATATATTATTCTATTTACATACATATTCATAATAATATATAAATATTATATTACTTGAGACAAAAAAATGTTAAAATCATATTTCTCACTAATTTTTGAATGCAGACAATATATACCACAATAATGCTATAACTATTTACACCGTTTTATTTGCTAGCACATGTTTCATTTTTATACGCTTGAATTTCACTTCTTATTCACATAAGTTTTATTTGATATCATAAATTTAAATATATAAACCGCAATATATATGATACTAACACTACAAGAAAACTAAGAAATTACTATGAAATTTTACTAGAAAAATAATTTCTCATAAATTTACAACGAATTTACTTCGGTTTTACAAGGAAAACTACATGGCAAAAGTCAATTTCCTCGTAAACTCGTAGTAATAATTTTCCTCGTAAAGTCCTAGTAAAACCTTACTACGAAATTAGGAGGAATGAATTTGTTACTACGAAATTAGGAGGAACTGGATAGAAAATATCGAATTTAAATCAAAAACGTGTTTTGTACCTACATTTCCTAGCAATTTCTTAGTAAATGCTCATATTCGAAAATTTCTATAAATACCACCATTTGTGATTCATTTGAAACACACCAAAAAAAAAAAAATCAGCTATAAGCTTGATCAAACACAAAAAAATGTCCGGTCCGAGAAATATTTTCGAGTTGCGAAAGTGGATGTATTCACACAGAGATAATAATGGGAGGGTGACGAAAGAATTTCTCGAAGGGTTGGAGACGTTTATGCATCAAGTAGATTCTAAACCACTCACGCAGGAAAGTGGTAAGATGTTATGTCCTTGTCGGAAATGCTGCAATACAGATTAGGCCCTCGTGAAAATGTTTGGAAGCATTTAATAAATAGAGGTTTCATGCCATATTATTATATTTGGTATCAACATGGAGAAGACGATGCTAGTTGTAGGAATGAAGGTAGCAGTAGTAATATCAATTTTCAGGTTGAACCGGTTGATCATTTGCGTAATGAAAATAGCTATCATCACCAAGAGCAACAAATGGTAGATTGTGATAGGGTTCATGATATGGTAGGTGATGCATTTGTAACTCATGATGATGATGAAGTTGAAGAACCTAACTTAGATGCAAAAAAGTTTTATGAAATGTTAGAAGCTGCGAATGAGCCAATTTACAGTGGTTGTAGAGAAGGTCTGTCTAAATTGTCGTTGGCTGCTAGAATGATGAGTATTAANTATGGTAGGTGATGCATTTGTAACTCATGATGATGATGAAGTTGAAGAACCTAACTTAGATGCAAAAAAGTTTTATGAAATGTTAGAAGCTGCGAATGAGCCAATTTACAGTGGTTGTAGAGAAGGTCTGTCTAAATTGTCGTTGGCTGCTAGAATGATGAGTATTAAAACCGATCACAATCTACCTGAAAATTGTATGAATGCATGGACAAACTTGTTTAAAGAGTATTTGTCAGAAGACAATGTGTCCGCTAAATCTTATTATCAGATTCAGAAATTGGTATATAGTCTTGGGTTGCCCTCGGAGATGATAGACGTTTGCATCGACAACTGCATAATTTACTGGGGAGATATCAGAAGTTAAAAGAATGTCGATTTTGTAAGAAGTCACGATTCAAACCGCAAGGACGAGGACATAATAGGGTACCGTACCAAAGGATGTGGTACTTACCAATCACATGCAGATTGAAAAGATTGTACCAATCTGAGGAGGCTACTGGAGGGATGAGATGGCACACTGAGCATACTCAGACGGATGGGGAGATGACTCATCCATCAGATCCAAGAGCTTGGAAACATTTTAACAATGTACATCCACATTTCGCTCGCAATAGTCGAAATGTGTATCTTGGATTATGCACTGATGGATTTAGTTCATTTGGAATGTCTGGCAGACAATATTCATTGTGACCAGTCTTTCTTACGCCGTACAACCTGCCACCAGAGATGTCCATGCGACGAGAGTTTCTATTCATGACCATATTAATACATGGTCCAAAACATCCAAAAATATCTCTCGACGTTTTTCTACGACCACTGATAAAAGAGTTGAAAGATTTGTGGTCAACAGGGGTGAGGACATATGATTGTTCAACGAAAACAAACTTTACGATGTGAGCGATGCTTTTGTGAACCATAAGTGACTTTCCTGCATATTGGATGTTGTCTGGGCGGACTACGGGAGATTAGCTTGTCCATATTGTAATGGAATGACAGATGTGTTTCAGTTGAAGCATGGTAGGAAGACTAGTTGGTTCGATTGTCATCGTCAATTTCTTCCCGTTTACCACCTATACCGAAGAAACAAGAAATTGTTCAGGCACAAAAGGGTTGTCAGAGACACTCCTTCTCCATATTTAACTGGAGAACAGATCGAAGCGCAAATTGATTACTACGATGCTCTAGAAACAGCTACTCGTGGTGGGAATTGGTATGTTCCCAGTAATATGCTTGATTCTTATGGTGTTCAGCACAATTGGCACAAAAAGAGTATATTTTGGGAATTGCCATATTGGAAAGATCTTATTTTGCGCCACAACCTCGATGTGATGCATATAGAGAAGAACTTTTTTGAGAACATTGTGAACACTATATTGAATGTCCCAGGGAAGACGAAAGACAACGTAAAATCGAGGCTGGACTTACCCGATATCTTCTCAAGGAGTGAGCTACATATAAAAAACAATGGGCAAGTTCCAGTTCCAATATTCAGACTGTCATCAGAAAAAAAAGTTTGCGTTGTTCAACTGGGTGGCTTCAGAAGTGAAGTTCCCTGATGGGTATGTTTCAAATCTCTCAAGATGTGTTGAGAAAGGGCAAAAGTTCTTCGGGATGAAGAGCCATGATTGTCATGTCTTTATGCAGCGACCACTTCCTTTGCGTTTGCGGAGCTACTACCGGCAAAAGTACATGAAGCACTTTCAGGTAATTAATTAATATAATACGATGATATGATTAATTTATTTCTTTATATATATATACTAATGTGGATAATTTTTGTTTTTGTAATATATAAGGATTTGAAGCTTTTTTTAGGGATCTGAGCACCCGCACTCTTAAAATGGAAGTTGTCCAACAACTTCATGAAAACATCACCGTCTTAATCTGCAACTTGGAGAAAATATTTTTGTCTACTTTTTTCGACGTCATGGAACACCTAGTTTTCCACCTCCCGTATGAGGCATTACTTCGTGGACCTGTGCATTATGGATGGATGTATCATTATGAAAGGGCCATGAAAACTGTGAAAGGAAAATCCAAAAACCTAGCAAGAGTTGAAGGTTCTATTGTTGCGGGCAGTTTGACGAAAGAAACATCACATTTCACATCGTACTACTTTCCACCGAAAGTACGTACAAGGAAACGAGCTCCAAGAAGATATGATGATGGTGGTATCGTGCCGACATATATGGAAGTCGATGTTCCAGACATCTTTTCTCAAATTGGGCGATTGGGTGGGAAATTGAAAGAGGTTTGGTGGCCGAGTGATGACGTCCATAGTGCAGACCTTTATATTCTTCTTAATTGCGAGCATCCATTGATTGCTTATTTTGAAAGGTAAATATATAAACATACACACTTCTATATATATATATATTATTTTTTTTTCTTTTCAATATTAAATATATAACATAACATATATGATTTTACAGCCAATTTGTGACTCAAGTTGAGGAAGCAATACCTGGTATATCGACAACTGAGTTAGACAAAAGGAAAGTTCAACACTTTATCAAGTGGTTGAGGAAACATGTATTTATTATTACTTAAATTTTATGCATACATTACCACAAAGTAAGTCTAATATCTAGTTATATTACTTTTTGTTGCAGGTTGATTATGACGATCCTGAGTATCCCGCATGGTTTCGAGAATTACTTCAAGGTCCAGTTGCAAAGGTCACTACATCATCGATGTATTTCACCTGGGGCTATACTTTTCATACCTATGACTATGGTAGACACCGGGCGACAAGTAATTATGGAATATGTGTGAAAGGCGAAACATATTTCTACGGGATTTTGCAGGAGATTTATGAAGTTCAATTCCCAGGTAAGAGTTTGAAATGCGTTATCTTCAAGTGTGAGTGGTATGTCCCCGTCGTCAACAGAGATGTTCAGATTAACCAGAACGGCGTAGTTGATGTCAATGGTGGAGGAAGGTACAACAAATTCTTTTTTTTTTTATATCCAGGTTTCGAGTATTAATTAATTTTTACATTGATCTTTATTTTTGTAGGTACAACAAGTTCGAGGCTTCCATATTAGCTTCCCAGGCAAATCAAGTTTGCTTCATTCCATACCTTCGGATTACTACCTCGGGAATAAACTGGTTAGCTGTTATCAAAGTTACACCTCGAGGACGAATAATCGCTGGAGAAGAACCACCATTACAAGAAGAAAGCACCAATGAGATCGAGGAACCTGAAGCAGAAATTGATGACATCCTACTCATTGATCCGCATAATCGTGAATACGAAGATGTTCCTGATCACTCAACGGACGAAGGTGTAGAGGACGAGCTTTTAGAAAATGATGATGTTTCAACAGATTACGAGAATGTATCCGAATGAATTATGTATGTTTATAAGTTTGTTTAATCACAAAAATGAATTTGGATTATATATGTTTTAAGTTTGTTTAATCACAAAATTAATTTGCATTTGGGGTTTATGTGTAGAAGAGGTTAGGAGTTTGGTTGTAGAAGAGGTTATAAGTTAAGGAAGTTGTGGTTTGGGGTTTGGGGTTTGGGGTTTTGAGTTTATGGATTTACAAACCCTTTCCTCGTAAAACCCTAGTAGAAAAAAACGCGGGCATATTCGTTTCCTAGTAAAGTCCTAGTAATACCCTTACTAGGACTTTACGAGGAAAAAAACGTGGGCATAGCCATTTCCTCGTAAAGCAGTTTCCTCGTAAAGTCTTAGTAATGGTATTACTAGGACTTTACGAGGAAATAAAAACACGGACATAGCTATTTCCTCGTAAAGGCCTAGTAATGTTACTAGGGCCTTACGAGGAAACAAAATTCCACCTCCTCCTCCACCTCCTCCACCGGTCGGGGTTCATCCCGATTTGCAGGTGCCGCCGAACGCACCATTTGCGGTGTACACGGTGGAGGATATTATGGCCCTTCGAGGCAGAGAAAGGCTTCCAGAGTTAGATCCTATCCGACGGGACGACCACAACATATTATGGTATGTTTTAATTTTTTAAAAGTGTTTTTAATTTATTTCTTAATTAACAAAATATTTAAAAAATAATCTAATTAATGTTTTATTTTGTGTCTTTCTAGGTTTGGCTTGACGGATGTGTCGCTCAGAGCGTCACTGACTGTATAAAGGGATACTTTCCCGATGCAGCTCCAAAACGGAAGAAGACGCCGAGCCACACAAAAAGACATGGTTCAAATCGTTCGCTGTAAGTTTAATTAATCAACTTCATTTATTTTTAATTATTTAAAATTATTAATATTATTGAAATATTCCGTCTCTTATTTTTTCTGGTTACAGCAAAAATATCGTTGGTCTATAGAGATTCACCAGCAAAAATACGATTGCTCGACATGGTCTACAACTGGAAGGGCGACTTTCAGGTCTGGATTTATAAATTATATATATATATATAGTTTTAAATCATTTATTGACTTTAATTCTAATTATTTTTTGTTCAGGTGGATGGTTACGAGGACGGAAAACCCGATTGCCTCACATTCGACGTGTGGGATGGCCTCATCAGATATTGGGGGTTGCCGGATTCGGTCAGAATCTCCCACACAAACTCCGGGAACCGCATGACCAAAGACGAGAATGGCAACACGAAAATGCTTCACACCACGGGTCAAAAACCTCACGGGGGAGTTTGTCTAGACATGGTAAGATGATTTTTAATAACTATTTAATTTTTACTCTATTTGAATATTCCAAATTAATATTTAATTTTAAAAGTTATTTTTAGGCTAAAGAGACAAGAGTTCTTCCATCTCTGAAAGACCTTTACGAGAGGACCCACCGGAACAAGACTGGGCAGTTTGTAGATCCTGCTTCCGAGTGGATCTACAAAGAGGTTGTTGCCCGGGTTGACGAACGCCAGACCCAGCTGACTCAGTAGACTGGGACTCCAGTCATATTATCCACTCTTGAAGTGGATAAAATTTACGAGGAGGTAAATAATTTGTTTTACTATTAATTTTTATTATTTATTTAATTTTTTTTTAACATTATTAATATTTTTATTTACAGGTCGCCCATAGGAAAAAGGGGTGTATCGTCGGGAATTGCTCCGTTAACGATGTCCCCACAGCGACATCGTCTTATGCTCAGGAACAGCACAATGTCAATGCTCAGTTGCGCTCAGAGTTGCAGGCGACGCAGTCTCATGTGAGTTCGCTTACCGATCATGTGAGTTCTCTCACCGATGTCCTAGACATTTTGGCGGTTGAAACCCGCAATTGGCGGAGATGTTGCGTCAGAGACAGGAAAGCGGAGGGCTTCCAACCCAACAGCCTCCACCATCACAGTCACAGCCGGCAACCAACTTTGGAGAGAAGGATTTGGCGAACCAGGACGATTTCTTTCGGCAATTTAACGAGCAACATCCGTAGTTTTTATTTTATTTTAATTGTATATTATGAATTTTAAAACTTAATTGTATATTATTTAGTTATTTATAAAATATTTTGTTATTTATTTTTTATTTATAATTTGGTTTTTTAAATTTTTTAAAAATATATTATTTATATTTATAATTAATATTTTTTTAATAGGGAAAAAATAATTCGAAGCAAAATCCTCGTAAAGGATTCAAAATAATGTCCTCGTAAAGTATTCTAGTAAGTTCCTCGTAACGTATTACTACGAGCTTACGAGGAAATAATTTACTATGGCATTACGAGGAAACACTACGAGGACCTTATGAGGAAAAGTGTTCCACGCGTTTACGAGGAAAATTTTCCTCGTAAATTAGCTAGGACCTTACGAGGAAAAAGGCTTTACGATGAACGTGTTTTGACAAAACGCGTTTCCTCGTAAGTTCCTAGTAAATGGTCATTTACTAGGAAATAATGAGGAAAACTCGTCCTAGTAAATGATGAGTTTTCTTGTAGTGTAAAGGCTGGTCCGCCCTACTTGCAGTTGATTTTACACTAATACTATACTATATTAAATATTTTCTAATTTTATAAAAATTTAAAACTCACTTTATTTTAAATTAATAAATATGTTCTGTTTTATTCTAAAATGATACTGTGAATTTTATTAAATTTTGTTGGTTTGAGTTGAAAATACCATACATTTGTTTTGTTAGAACACAAAATTATTAAATTAAAATTTAAGCAAAATGTAATGATTTATATTTTTCGATTTATATAGTTGAAGAAAATCTAAAGTAAGTATAAATAATATATCTTTCTAACAGTATCAAATTTTAATATTATTATAATAATTAATTTTCTCACGATAACAAATGAATACATCCACCTCTAAGCTAAATCAACTGAAAATCAAATGTAATGTGATAAAATTGTAAAAGTTATATTTTAAAGTAATATATAAATAGATTCAATACTGTCATAAATAATAATTAGTATATAGTATGTAACAACAAATGATATTTTATATAGTATATCTTTGTTTTGGTATATATTCGATTTTCAAATGATAATGATTTTTTCTTTAATTATTAGTGTTATGCTAATTATTTTTTGTAAATTACTTTAGCTTTGTTGAACTTATTTTATAAAATAAAATTATTTGATGGAAATTTCATTCATGCTATTTAAAGCTATTTTAATAGTGTTATAAATTAATAAAATAATATTTCTGTAGCAGAATTTTACTTTAGTTTCACATCCTATCATATCAAATAATTTACTTTGAAGAGTTATAGTGAATCAAACGTAATTTAACCAAAATAACTTAAATATAGAGTAAACATTAATAATCTATAAAATAAGATGAACTAAACTGCATATATATATTTTCTGAAAATTGTTCTCTCTTCAAGACTAAAACCAAAAAAAAATAACTAAAGATTTAAATCTTTTCAGTATATAATTCCTATCCAATCAAATATATCATTCTCAGTTCTCACATAATAACACGATAACATCATAAAGCATATATAATTACATAGTTAAATGGAACAAAATAATATGTTATGTATTTCTACCATCTTCTAATTGTAGTTTTAAGTATATATTAAGATGTAGTTTTGACTAATTTCTGCAGCCTTAATCTCTGTAGCTTTCAAGAAACTGAGAATTAGTCATCGTTAAAACCTGGTGTTTTGGAGAGAGACTAAAACCTAAAAAAAAATGACGAAAAAATATTATGGTGTAAGCTCTTTTTGTCTTTATATTTATACTTAACGATTCTAATAGATTGAATTAAAGAAGAGGTGTGAGAATCTTTGAATGAACATCATAATTGACAACAATTACGTATCAAAGAAGTGGATCAGACTTACTTCCATCTCTTAATCTCACATATTAAACACTTATCATATACTAACAAACATGTCATTTTTAACATTCCATAAAAAATGGTTTGAAATTAAGGATTTTTTATACTAATATTTTTTTTTATTTTCTGTATCTTGTTTGTAATACAAAGAATATAATGAACATTAATTGTTTGTATATGTTACTGAGATTGACATTAAAAGTTTTGATAACATAATAAAAAAAAAATCGGAAGAAAAAGTGGCAGATATCGTGAGTGTATAGATGTTTGTGTCTTTTGACTTTCTTGTCTCTGTCTTTGGATTATCAAAATACCACTTTGATCTCCCCCTTCCTGTTTAATGGCCAAACTAAAGATGACATTCATACAAACTAACGTATTATCAAATAAATCAAGTCATGTACATATGTCCCTTCATGAATCATGATCATAGCTAGTTACACATAGTTTAGCAGTGAGAATATGTTGCAGATTACCTAGTTACAGACACAGGAAAAGGTTTATATTCAGAGAAAGAAATAATTAGTATAGTATGTAACAACAAATGATGTTTAATAATTTATGTTTGTCTCAGTATGTATTAGATTTTCAATTGATAATGAATTTTCTTTTAACTTTTAGTGTTCTGCTAATTATTTTTGTAAATTATTTTAGCATTTGTTGAATTTCATATATAAAAGAAAATTATTTGATGGAAATTTCACTCATACTATTCAAAAATATTCTTATAGATTAATAGTGTTATAAATTAATAAAGTAATACATCTCTAGCAGAATTTTACTTTAGTTTCATATCCTATGATATTAAATAATTTACTTCAAATATACTAGAGTGAATCAAACGTAATTTAACCAAAATAACTTAAACTAGATTTTGATCCGCGCAACCGCGCGGGTGTTTGTTTTCATTTATAGTTAGTTTTATTATCATTTTGTTTTCACTTGTAAATTTGTATATATTATATTAATTACATATTTACAATGTGTATAGTAAAAATTTTCAAACATAATAATATTATATAATACGTGTTTTAATCAAATAGATTGTTTCAAATTTTCTATATTATACATGTTTTTCAAACATGTGTTTTTTTCTTCTTCTATATTTTATTGTTTATTTGATTAGTATTTTATTTTTAAATAAAGTAAGATAAACAGAGCTTGATTAAATATTAGTATACTTTAATTAGCAAAGATAATAAAATATGTCGAAGGTGTGGGGGTAATTTACTCAAACTAAATGTATCCTTATAAATAATAGAAGATTCCTAAACTTATATCTATTGATATATTTTACGTTTATTGACATATTTCCTTATAAATAATAGAAGATTCCTAAACTTATATATATTGATATATTTTGCATGATAAAGTTGAAAGGTGTGGAGTAATTTACCCAAACCAATTTTTTAAGTGTATGTTTGTTATTATAGATATGATTTTCATAAGTTATAATAATGATAAGATTAGAGAATTTAATATAACCCCCTTTTTTAGGAATAAGTCCAAAATTTAAAAAATTACACATGAAATCAAGTCATGACTTCTGTTTTAATATCTATTATATTAAAAGAGAAGTCATGACTAACTTCATGTGTGATAATTTAAAATGAACCATCTACTAAAATTTATCACATAACATTATTCAGTCATTAACTAATAACCTTAAAATTAGTACCTATAATTTTGGGCTTTCCAAATTTTTTTATTGGGCTAATAACAATTAGATAACCCACTAAATTTATAGATAGTAAAATAAAACACATGTTTAAATTAAATAGATATATAATTTAGTGTTGTAAAGTATACCTTCATAATATAATAATTTATATATTTGTCGATGTTAACTTTCAAAATCATATAGTTTATTTTTTAAAATAACAGAAATCATCATTTTCTAACAATGATTAATCTATACTACCTTAAACCAAGGAAAACATTTTTTAAGTTATATAGTTTATTTTTAAAAGAAAAAAGAACTAAATGTCTAATTATTTACTCCATAATATGAAGCTAAAAGTTTTATTTTTGTTAAACTTTGTAAATTTCAGAAATGTTACAATATCTTTAAAGATGAGAGTAAAACAATATTTTACCAATCTTTACATATATTTACGACTTCAATAATGAAATAATAATCCAAAACAATATATATATATATATATATAGAAGAATATACAAATACATGTAAAGATTTGAAACAAAATATTCGATGAAAAATTAATATATGATAAAATTATTATCTTTTAAAAATTGATGTACACACCTCACATATATATATATATATATATATATATATATATATATATATATATATCAATTTAGAAGTGAAAATATACAAATCATAACTATTTAAAGTATGGTGTATATTTTTATATTAATAGTGTATACCATTTAAATGTTACAATTTATTGGATCAATATAATATACTTAGCCCAAAATAACATTGCATTTAAATTATCTTTAGCCCAATATCCAGTTACTGTAAGCCTAACTAATAACCTAATTGATGCCGGTTTTGTAGGAGAAGATAGTTATACTAGAAGTGATATATTATTAAGCTATATCTAATCTATTAAAATAAAGTCATTCTTTTTATCTACTGATACAAGTTGTCATTTAAATTTGGACCCTTTCTAAAATGTTACAAATAATATAAGTCATATAATTGATTGAACCGTATTACTTAAATAAAATCAACACAATTAATGTAAAGAGACGACCTTAATGTAAACTACCTTCAAAATATGGCAGGTATCTATGTATATACCAAAATCACATATTTTCTCCTACAAATATGGAATATTCTAAAAGAATATATATCATCAAAATATGGAATATGGAAATCTACTAATTATACTTAAATTAAAAAAGTGGTTATTTATGGAATATAGTCTTGGGATTACTTTTATTTTTGAACAATTTATATAGTTTGGTTTTTGGGCTTAATATTAAGAAAAAACTCTAAAAACATTGAATAAACTTTTCACCTTAAAAGATAAAAAATCAATTATTATTTTCAGACCCAAAATTTTTTGCGCTTTCAAGCGCGGGTCAAAATCTAGTTATTAATTATAAATGAATGATTATTGATTTCTAATGAGGTTCCATTTAAAAAAAAATCACACATAAATCAAGGTTGTAACATTTCACAAAATAAAATTTTATCTTATATATTAAAACAGAAGTCACAACTCCACTTCATGTGTGATTTTTTAGTTTAGACCATCCTTAGAAATTTTATAAAATTTTACATAACATCATGATTATATCTTTTCATATTTTTATTTTTTTATTTGAAATACAAATAAATAGTTTTAAGAAAATTCTAACAAAATCTTTTAAAAATCTTTTAGAATCTTTTCAAGATATAGTTTCAAAAATTATTTGATTAAAATTTTAATTGTCATAAAATATTATTAAAATTTTAATTCATTTTTATTTATAAATAAAAAATTAAAATTATGTAAAATACTTTTAACAATATCCTAAAATTTTGTTTATGTATTATGTAGATCCAACTTAATTTACTTTTTTACATATATTTCAAGTTTAGTAATAAAGAAAATATATAAATTAGTAATGTTACATAATAATATTTTTAATTTTTCTTAAAAAATACAAATTTATAAATTTTATATCAGTAAAATTATAAGCCACATAAGTATTATTATAAAATTAGATAGTATACATAATCAAATTATATTTATTTATTGATAAATTTTACTCCCTCCGTTTCTTAACATATGTTGTTTTGGATCATTGCAAAAAAGATTAAGAAATTTACATTCTTTTACAAAAGTATTTTTAAAGATATAATTTTAAAACCATTCAACCAATTATTAAATAAACAGTAAAATTTTATTGGTTGAACAATTTTCAATAAAGTTAAAAGTAATCTTAAAACCTCAAAATATACCTTAAAATTTCAAAAAATCTTATATTTTGAAACAAAATTAATCTTTTAAAACATCATCTAATTTGAAATGGAGAAAATATTATATAATTTCAAATATTTTCGTATTAAAATACCCGCACGGTTGTGCGGGTCGAGATCTAATTGTATTTTAAAATAGTAATCTCTTTATATTGGTTTTTTTCTTTGTCAGCATCTCGTTTTATTGGTTAATCATTAGTTTTATTATGAAATATATTGCTTCACGGGTATTATTATGTAAACGACTAAAATTTTTGAATTTGTTATGGGAATCTAAACTGATTTCGTGTATCTCAATTTTTTAAAAAAATTAAATATAGGAATAAAATGAAGATTTTTTGGTATGTCAAGAACATAAGATAGTTTTATTTGTTTATTCGATAATCAATATTTTCTTAAGAAATATCCTTTTATCTTGGTTAGATTTGGTTGAATATGTTTTAAATGAGAGATCACGATTTTGAAAAGGTTATGTAAGATTGATATTGTGTGATACACATACCAAATATTGGGTGATTTCACCAAATTTGTGTGTTTCTTTTGATATTTTAATGTTCTAAAGAAAAATTATTTAATCACCTTTTATTTTTTACTATTCTAATCTGTTTGGTTTGATTTTATATTTAGGTTTTCATTTGCGACATATAACATATATACACAATGGTACAAATATACAGGAACATGTAAGTTTCTTGAGTACTTAAAATAGTTATTATAAGAACAGATAAACCGACTTGCCATTGTCATATGTATATAAGTAGAAATAAACAGGTTGTATATGATATTGGGTATATACTATAAACTGTTTTAGTGTACAAATAGAAGTACGTTAAATCGTTTCCCAAGTTACCGGTTTGTTCAGATGATGAACAAAGGGTTAATGACTTGCATGTTTACACTTAGTTTATAAACATATATAATTATTTATACTTGGTTTTATATGTTTATAATTGTTTAATACTGTACGAACATGGTATTCGGTCCTATTAGAGTGAACCAGTTTGGTTAGATGTTAGTTGATGGTTAATGGGAAAAGAACATTATTTAGTACAATAGATCAAATGTTTGTCGGTTAGTAATGAGAATTAAATGATATGACTTCCTAGTATAGGTCCATTCTTTTAAATATCACACATGAATGAAAAGTCATGACTTCTCTTTTAATATAATAGACTAGATGATAATCCGCGCGTATGCGCGGGGTGAAATTTTTATATTAATATTTATTCATTAAATGGTTTTTAACATTTTGCAATACTACAGTATTTGTCGATTATAAAATGATGAATACAAATGTTGGTATCTTAAATCTTCATAGGTCTGGACATTTGAGATTTCGTCGGTTTTAGTTTGATTGACACGTATTTTCAGATTTTGGTATTATTCTCATAAATTCTATTTGAATTTACTAATTATCGGATTGGATACGATTTAATCTTCTCAATTCAGTTTGGATTGGATTGTAACCAATATCTGAAATCATCCCAAAAAATATTTGTTAAACATTAAAATTTGACAAAAAAATCAAAATATTTAAACTATTAATAAATCTAGTTTAAAATTAGTTAAATTATCTAAACAAACTAAAAGATATTAAAAGAAGCAAATAAAACAAACTACAAAAATCTTCCGAATACTATAATTTGTATCTACTAACCTCAAACCATTTCACTGAAAATTTTAAATTAACATATTTATAGTATGAATATCTACTAATGATACTTCATATTCGTACGATTTATGATAATTTATATCTTCTTTGGAAAAAACAAAGTTAAACCATTGATCATAAAATTTTCAATGTGGAATTTTACTATTTTTAGTTATTTATGGTCATTTAAAAAAATTAATAAATATAACCTATAAGAAAAAAATTAATTTTTTTTATTATATATTTAAATGTGATTGTTTAATTTATTTTAATAATTAAAATTAAACAAAAAAACAGAGAGGATACAAAATATGTATTATTCATAATCATTAATTACATATATATGTTAATCATATTAGGTAATTCCATAGCTTTTATGTAAGGAAATAAAATATATTGTTTTATACCTATCATAGTTGGTTCCTTAAAAAATGTTTATATATTATAGTCCTAAATGCAAGAAATTAAATGTTACATTATTTCATTCCTAGCAAAGTTGGTTCATTAAAAAATGAAAGCTGAGAAGCTCTGTGAGCTTGACACGTAAGCATGCTCTCCAAGGTTGTGCATTTATGAATGCTTCAGGATTAATATATAAGGGATACAAGGTAAACATTAATAATCTAGAAATTAAGTTGAACCAAACTGATGACAAGAAAATAAGATGAACCAAACCTTGTATAAATATCTTCTAAAAATTGTTCTCTATTCAAAGACTAAAACCATAAGAAGTAACTAAATGCTTAAATATTTTCAGTGTGGGCTGTAATGAATGAAACTATATAACTCCTATATAATCAAATATATCATTCTCAGTTCTTACATAGTAACAACGATTACATCATAAAGCATATATAATTACATAATTAAATGGAACGAAATAATATGTTATGTAATTCTACCATTTTATTGTTGTAATTTTTAAGTATATATTAAGAGGAAATTTTGACTAACTTCTGCAACCTTAACCTCTGCAGCTTTCAAGACATTAAGAATCAGTCATCGTTAAAGCCTGGTGTTTTGGAGAGAGACTAGAACATAAAGAAAATGCCAAAAAGGACATATTATGGTGTAAACTCTCTTTGGCTCTATATTTATACTTAACGATTCTGAGATATTGAATTAAAGAAGAGGTATGAGAATCTTTGAATGAATGCCATAACTGAAAATAATTATGTACCAAAAAAAGTGGAGCAGATTTACTCTTATCTCTTAATCTCAGATTTAAACACCTAACAATTATGTTATTTTTAACATTCCATAATATTTTTTTTTGAAATTAAGGATTTTTTTACACTAATATTTTTATTTATTTTTGACTCTTGTTTGTAACACATAGAATATAATGAACATTATACGTTTATATACGTTATTGAGATTGACATTATTTTTTTGAAATATAACAAAAATAAATCAGAAGGAGTGGCATGTGACGTGAATGCATAGCTGTTTCTGTCTTTTGACTTTCTTGTCTCTGTCTTTGGCTTATCAAAATACTACTTTGATCTTCCACTTCATGTTTTAATGGCCAAACCAAGATGGCATTCATACAAACTAATGTATTATATCAAGTCATATACGTATCCTTTGCATTAATATAGCTAGTTACACACAATCTAGTCAGTGAGAAAAAATAGGATGTTGCAGCTTACCCTAGTTGCACACCCAGGAGGAGTTTATATTCAGAGAAAGAAATGAAACCATTAACATTTTACCAAAAAGGAATTTAAACCATCGTTGTTTCTATTATGAACATACATGTATTTTGAGTCATGTGCTACTTCGCAGAAGACTGCATATTGCAACAACTTCATTAGCCATCTCGTGGATGCCCTTCGAAGGACTGATATAAATGTCTTTACAGACAAAAGGGATCAAAAAGGTGAAAATATAAGCAATCTTTTCAAGAGGATCGAAGAGTCAAAGATCGTGGTAGCCATGTTCTCAAAAAAGTATACAGAATCAATATGGTGTTTTGATGAGTTTGTGAAGATGAAAGAACGGGCAGATCTAAGTAAACTCAAGGTATGATCTATGTTTTTTTTTGTTTCTAGCTAAACCAATGCTGTATCTTGTTAGTAGGTGTAGATTCGCATATTAACGGTATTACTAATACTAACTATGAGAATGCATATATGTAATCTCTATCACAACTTTTTTCCAGTCTTCTACAATGTTACTACATACGGCGTGAAACTCCGTGAGGGGAGATTTTGACATGCATTTTAGGCTTTTGGAGTGGGAGTATCGGTTTGAGCAACGTAGAGTCTATAGATGGAGAGAGGCGTTGTCTTGTGTCTCCGGTAAGATTGGGCTGACGTTCGATGATAAAAAGGTATACTCGTATCATTTAATCTTTTATTTTGGTACATTCTCTGAAATTTCCATTTTGAAGTTGCAATTGAAATATGTAGGAAATCTCTACTAAATTCTAGTGAAATTTGTGTTGTTTTAGGGGAGTCAATATTATATATTGGAAAAGGCTTGACAATTTCTGAATAGTTATCGTTACTTGTTTAAGTTAGTAAAAAAGTTAAATTGGTCCATACTAAGAGCATTTTTGATGATGGTATCTAGAGACAATATCAGAACAGAAAGAAAAAAAAAATAATATAAGAGATTAGGGTCTTAAGAGCATCTCCAATGTATTACTCCATTTTCTACTCTAAAATGGAGTAACTCCAAAATGTAGTTGAGTTTTACTCCAATGTATTACTCCATTTTCTACTCCAAAAGAATATTTTTAATATTATATTTATTTCAAAATTAGGAATATCACCTTTCATTTATACTATTTGCAAAACAGGCCATTTTAAATTTATAGCATTTCTATTAAATACAATATTAACCACAATTAAATTTTTATTATATAAATAAAACTACTCAACAAGGTTTTAAAAGAATACATTTAATACATTAAAAATTACATTATATAGCTTAAACACAATAATACATCAATTCTAAATTATTCATTAGAATTATAATAATTTTCCCACAAATGATCAA
>CAKOAT010206599.1:32194-48092 GCA_932364175.1 Eruca vesicaria subsp. sativa
TAATAATATTTTATTAAAAATGAGGCTATTTATATAATTAAGAAATATAACAGTAAATTTTATAATATATATAGTACTTATTTATAATAATATTTTATTAAAAATGAAACATATATAAATGTGGAGGACTATTTGATAAATAAAAAAGTTCAACTCCATTTTGGAGTAATGAGTTGGTTTACTCCATATTTGGAGTAATTATGTTTGTTACTCCATTTTGGAGTGAGTTTTGGAGTAGGGTTGGAGAAGATTTTACTGCAAAATGGAGTTTGGAGTGGGTTTTGGAGTGGGGTTGGAGATGCTCTAAATATATGCTGTAAATTCTCATCAGAAGCGTTACAATTGAAGTTACTGGGCCATAAATACAACTAAACTTATTCTATAACTGGGCCACAAATTTGCTTTTAAACTCAATCCCAAGTTGCACAAAAAACATTTCAGCAAATGAGAGAATGACACATTGCATAAAACACTCCACGGATAGAAATAAGTTAGGTTATATAACACATATGTGCTTACCTTGAGTCAAACTTAAGCAATGGTAATTTGGTAAGGTATATGGTTGAAGATGATTGGTGTCTAATTCAGTCTAAGCGAACTTGTAATTCTAATCAAACTATAGTAGGCTCTAAATTCATACCCATATATTCATGTGATGCAACATTGAACAAATGGTAAAGTATATGGTTGAATTTGATTAGTGTCTACTTCACTCTAAGCAAACTAGTAGTTCTGATCAAATTATGATAGCCTCTTAGTGCATACCCATATGTTCTTGTGATGCAACATTTAATAAATAATATGTCAGTATACTACTCTAAAGCAAACTATATCATGAGGTAGCATAAATACGATCAAGAGCTTGATACACAATCTTGAATAAATTCATGTACACTTTAACGGAAACTTGTTAAGTGAAATCATAACGTTGTGGTGTTGTAGCTTTACAATGGTTTTGAACTAGATACTGCAATAACCATAAGTATATCATAACTCTATGCTACGAATCATCTGCTAATATAACTTTCGCCAACTCTAGTAGTTGCACATTTAATGAATACCAAAGTTTGACTTGTGTACCCGCACAAGTTTTATTTTAATAGAATACATATATGGATTTTTTCATACCAAAAGAATGTAATGGTTCCACATATATGCATCTTTATAGATGGACGTTTTCGATTTGTAATATATAACATTTATGATAGAGACAGTTTTCAATTACCTGGAATTTGTTGGTCGCTCATATTATGGTTGGATCACTACAAGAAAACGATTTTACAACTAGGATTATTAACGAGGGAAATGTTTCCTCGTAACATTACGGCGACATTATGAGGACTTTACGAGGAAACTATGATTCCACGTACTTTCCTCGTAAAGTGTCGAGAAAAGTGTTTCCTCGTAAAGTTCTAGTAATTTTACGAGGAAACTACATGGCTTTTATGGTTTCCTCGTAAGATGGACTAGGAACCTACGAGGAAATATTAAACTGCAATTTTACGAGGAAATGGTGAGGCTTTGTTTATTTTAAATTTAAAAATGTGTATTCTAACAAATTTTTCTCGTAAATTCCTGATAAACTTTTACCTACCAAATCAAAAATTTCTATAAATACATCCATTTTTGATTCATTTCAAACACACCAAAACAAAATCAGCTATAAGCTTGAAAGGAAAAAAAAATGTCCGTCCTGGAAATATTGTTGAGTTACGGAGGTGGATGTATACACACAGAGATAATAATGAGAGAGTGACGAAAGAATTTCTCAAAGGGTTGGAGACATTTATGCATCAAGCAGATTCTACACCGCTAACGCAGGAAAGCGATAAGATGTTATGTCCTTGTCGAAAATGCAACAATACAAAATTAGTCCCTCGTGAAAATGTTTGGAAGCATTTAATAAATAGAGGTTTCATGCCACAATACTATATTTGGTCAACATGGAGACTATTATAGTTGTAGGAATGAATCTAGCAGTAGTAATAGCATTTTTCAGGATGAACTGGTCGTTGATCATTTGCATAATGAAAATAGTTATAACCAGGAGGAATATATGGTAGATTGTGATAGGGTTCATGATATGGTAGGTGATGCATTTGTAACTCATGATGATGAAGTTGAAGAACCTAACTTAGATGCAAAAAGTTTTATGAAATGTTAGAAGCTGCGAACGAGCCAATTTACAGTGATTGTAGAGAAGGTCTCTCTAAATTGTCGTTGGCTGCTAGAATGATGAATATTAAAACCGATCACAATCTACCTGAAAATTGCATGGATGCATGGGCAGACTTGTTCAAAGAGTATTTGGCAGAAGACAATTTGTCTGCTGAATCTTATTATGAGATTCAGAAATTGGTTTATAGTCTTGGGTTGTCCTCGGAGATGATAGATGTTTGCATCAACAACTGCATGATTTACTAGGGAGATGATAGCAGTTAGAAGAATATCGATTCTGTAAGAAGCCACGATTCAAACCGCAAGGACGAAGACAAAATAGGGTACCGTACCAAAGGATGTGGTACTTACCAATCACAGGCAGATTAAAAAGATTGTACCAATCTGAGGAGGCTACTGGAGGGATGAGATGGCACGTTGAACATACTCAGACGGATGGGGAGATGACTCATCCATCAGATGCAAGAGCTTGGAAACATTTTAACGATGTACATCCACATTTCGCTCGCAATAGCCGGAATGTGCATCTTGGATTATGCACTGATGGATTTAGTCCATTTGGAATGTCTGGGAGACAATATTCATTGTGACCAGTCTTTCTTACGCCGTACAACCTGCCACCAGAGATGTCCATGCGACGAGAGTTTCTATTCTTGACCATATCAATACCTGGTCCAAAGCATACAAAAAGATATCTTGATGTTATTCTACAACCACTGATAGAAGAGTTGAAAGATTTGTGGTCAACTGGGGTAAGGACATATGATTGTTCAACGAAAATGAATTTTACGAGGCGAGCGATTCTTTTGTGAACCATAAGTGACTTTCCCGCGTATGGAATGTTGTCTGGATGGACTACATATGGGAGATTAGCTTGTCCATATTGTAATGGAATGCCAGATGCGTTTCAGTTGAAGAATGGTAGGAAGACAACTTGGTGCGATTGTCACAGTCGATTTCTTCCACTTTACCACCCATACCGAGAAACAAGACATTGTTCAGACACAAAAGGGTGGTCATAGACACTTCTCCTCCATATTTAACTGGAGAACAAATTGAAGCGCAAATCGATTACTACTGTGCACTAGAAACAACTCCTCGTGGTGGTAATTGGCATGTTCTCAGTAATATGCCAGAATTCTTATGGTGTTCATCACAATTGGCACAAGAAGAGTATATTTTGGGAGTTGCCATATTGGAAACATCTTCTTTTGCGCCACAACCTCAATGTGATGCACATAGAGAATATTTTTTTTGAGAATATCGTGAACACTATATTGAATATCCCAGGGAAGACGAAAGACAACATAAAATCGAGGTTGGACTTACTAGATATCTGCTCAAGAAGTGAGTTACATATAAAAAGAAATGGGCAAGTTCCAGTTCCGATATTTAGACTGTCATCAGAAAAAAAAGTCAGTGTTGTTTAACTGGGTGGCTTCAGAAGTGAAGTTTCCTGATGGGTATATTTCAAATCTCTCAAGATGTGTTGAGAAAGGTCGAAAGTTCTCCAAGATGAAGAGTCATGATTGTCATGTCTTTATGCAACGACTACTTTCCTTTGCATTTGCGGAGCTACTACCAGCAAAAGTACATGAAGCACTTGCATGTAATATAATACGCAAACATTAATTAATTTCTTTATATATATGTACATATAAATATGATTATACTAATGTGTTTAATTTTTGTAATATATAAGGAATTGGAGCATTTTCAGGGATCTGACCACACGCACTCTTAAAGAGGATGTTGTTCAACAACTTCATGAGAACATCCCCATCTTAATGTGCAACTTGGAGAAACTATTTCCACCGACATTTTTTGACGTCATGGAGCACCTAGTTGTCCACCTCTCATATGAGGCGTTGCTTCATGGACCTGTATATTACAGATGGATGTATCAGTATGAAAGGGCCATGAAAACTTTAAAAGGAAAAGCTAAAAACCTCGCAAATTTTGAAGGTTCTATATGTGCGGGAAGTTTGACAGAAGAAACATCGGATTTCTCATGGTACTACCCTGCACCAATGTACGTACAAGGAAACAGGCTCCAAGAAGATATGATGATGGTGGTGTCGTGCCGACATATATGGAAAAAGATGTTCCAGGCATCTTTTGTCAAATTCGACGATTGGGTGGAAAATTGAAAAAAGTTTGGTTGTCGAGTGATGACGACGTCCATAGTGCACACATTTATATTCTTCTCAACTGCGAGCATCCATTGATTTGTTATTTTGAAAGGTAAACATATAAACACGTTCATACACACTTATATATTTTCAATTGATTAATTAACATAACATAATTTTATAGCGAATTTGTGACTCAAGTCGAATAAGTAATCCAGGTATATCGACAACTGAGTTAATCCCAAGGAAAGATCAACACTTTATCAAGTGGTTGAGGAAACATGTATTATAACTTAAATTTTTATGCATACATATCCCTGATAGTAAGTTTAATTTAAAGTAAATGGAATTTTTTGCAGGTTGATTATGATGATCCCGCTTATCCCGCATGGTTTCGCGAATTACTTCAAGGTCCAGTTGCAAATGTCACCACATCATCGATGTATTTCACACGAGGCTATACTTTTCATACCTATGACTATGGTAAACACCGGACGACAAGTAATTATGGAATATATGTGAAAGGCGAAACATAGTTCTAGGAGATCTTGCAGGAGATTTATGAAGTTCAATTCCCAGGATTATTGAAGCTGAAATGCGTCATCTTCAAGTGCGAGTGGTTCGACCCCGTTGTCAATAGAGGTGTTCGGATTAAAAAATTCGGTGTAGTTGATTTCAATGGTGGACGAAGGTTCAAGAAATTCGAGACTTTCATATTAGCTTCACAAGCAGACCAATTTGCTTCATTCCATACCCTCGGATGACAACCTCATGAATAAATTGGTTAGCTGTTATCAAAGTTACACCTCGTGGACGAATAATCGCTGGAGAAGAACCAGCATTACACTACAAGAAAACGTTGGTCTAATGACTACATATTACGACTACATACATGTAGTCGTAATTTACCATCTCATTTACGGCTAAGTTACGTCGACGAAGGCATTAGTCGTAAAAGAGAGGTTAATTTGCTACCAATGAATTTAGTCGTACATTAGTCGTAACAGAACGACCAATGTACGACTGCGTGTTCGCGTAGACGTACATTAGTCGTTCAATTACGACCAATGTACGACCACTGGTGTTTGGGACTTCGGTTTATGGTTTAAAGGCAAGTCGATGCTAATTGGTCGTAATCTACGACTAGATTACGATTAATTGGTGGACATAGATGCTAATTGGTCGTAAATCATTCGAAGTTAATTAGTCGTAACATCTCCTATAAAAAGAGCCATCGTTTTCTCCAAAAGCCACACAAATACTTTGAAATATTTGAAAAAGAGAGTTAATAATTGAGTCGAAAGATTTAAAAAATCTGAGAAAAAGAGAGAAAATGCTACTCGGATCACAACCCCGAAAAAATCAATGCAGGACGTACGTTGAAATGTTGGTTTCGCTTAGAATCTACGGAGTTGTGAGTCGAGTATCTTTCTTTCTTTTTTTTTCAAATATTACAAAAGTAGTCTCTAATTGGTCGTAAATGCCATTAGTCACTCATTGGTTGTAATAGTACGACTAATGTACATCTAATTTTTTTTAACCACCAATTAACGACTAACCAGCGTCCACAGAAGTTGTAAATTGGTCGTAAAAGTGCGACTGCATTACAACTAATAATTTTGCATCTATTTAACTACTAAGTTAACTACCTACCAAAATCAAAATTTCTCTATAAATATGATATTCTCCCTCATTCTTAAAACGGAAGAAAAAACAGAAAACTTTAAAAAAAATGTCTAGAAATAGTTATGAGATTCGGAGTTGGATGTATGCACATAAAGATTCAAGGGGAAGAGTAACTGACGAATTTCTCAACGGAGCAGAGATGTTCATGAACCAGGCTGGACAAACATCTCTCACACATGAAACAGGTAAAATGTTATGTCCTTGTCGTAAATGCAACAATACGAAGTTTGCTGCTAGTGAAACGGTTTGGAAAAATATAGTAAATAGAGGATTTACTCCACATTACTATATTTAGTTTAACCACGGAGAAGGTGATAATTGGAATAAAGCTAGTAGTAGTAAACAAGTTGAAATTGTTCATAACAGAGAGGAACCGCATATGCTTTCTGAAAGTTACCTTCAAGAGGATCATCATATGGTAGATCATGATAGGATGCATGATATGGTCACAAATGCATTTTCGTGAAACAACATCTATTATAGAGGAGGTAGAAAATGTAGAGGGTCCCAGCTTGGATGCAAAAAGATTTTACGAAATGCTAGCAGTAGCTAATGAGCCAATTTATGAAGGTTGTAGAGAAGGTCTTTCTAAATTATCATTGGCTTCTAGGATGATGAATATCAAAACTAATCATAACTTACCTGAAGTTTGTATGGATGTATGAGCTGAGTTGTTTAAAGAGTATTTGCCTGAAGAAAATTTGTGTGCTGAATCTTATTACGAGATTCAAAAACTTGTTCATAGTCTTGGCTTTCCTTCAGAGATGATAGATGTTTGTATAGAAAACTGTATGATCTTCTGAAGAGACGATGCAGAATTGTTAAAGTGTAAATTTTGCAAGAATCTGCGATATAAACCGCAAGGACGTGGACGATGCCGTAGCAGCGGATGTGGTACTTATCCATTAAGGATAGATTGAAGAGATTATATCAATCTGAGATGACGGCATCATCAATGAGATGACATGCGGAACATACTCAGAAGGAAGGCGAGATCAATAATTCCTCTAATGCAAAAGCATGGAAACACTTAAATTCGGTGTACCCTGATTTTGCAAGCAACCCCCGGAACGTTTATCTTGGGCTCTATACAGATGGCTTTAGTCCATTTGGAATGTATGGAAGACAATACTCGATTTGGCCAGTCTTATTGACACCGTACAACCTTCCTCTAGAGATGTGTATGGCAAAGGAATTGCTTTTCATAAGTATATTGATAACTGGACCAAAGCATCCAAAGAGGTCATTGGATGTTTTTCTACAGCCTTTGATAAGAGAGCTGAAGGAATTATGGTCAACAGACGTGCAAACATATGATTGTTCAGCAAAAAAAAACTTCACAAGCAAGTCTCACTACAAGAAATAAGGGTTTTAATAGCATTAGATTATAGCGTTTTTGACAGTTGTGCTATTGTATACCAATATTAATTTTTTTTAATAGCGTTTATAAATTTAAAACGCTATGTTTGGTATCGCGGGAAAATAAAAATTTTAGCCGTGTTAATTTATTAAGTATAGGCGCCTTACCATTACATATCTAAAATTAAACGCTGTCGTAAATGTCGTAAATGTTAAATATATCAAATTTTAATAAAAAATACTTTTTTGAACAACAATAAAAATACTCTAAGTTAACCTTTGGGCTTGATACACAAAAAAAAGAGTCAATTCTCTCCCCCTGTCACTTTACGAGAAATCGAACAAGCACCATCCGACGACGTCATCTCCTCCATAACCGGAGGAGGCTTTCTGAGGAGAGGAAGAAAGGTCATCGTCGGCTTATGATTAGAACTCCTTCTCGTTTAATTTCAAGCTTGGAAGCTGCTTCTTCTTCGCCTCTCTCTCTTTCTTCACCTTCTTCGTTCACCAAGGTTCAAAATCATTCCCTTTTCCCTAATTTCATCCATTTGGATTTAAATTCGAGATTTTGTTAATGTTTCTGGCTTGATTGGGTTGAAGATTGGTTCAATTGGATTTAAAGTCGAGACTTTGTAAAGGTTTGTCGCTTGATTGGTTCAATTGGATTTTAGGGTTTGATTTTTTTTGAATCCAGGAGGGGAGGAGGATTAGTGTTAGGGACTGTGCTTTGTTTAAGCCACCTCAGGATTGCCCACCATTTATTGGTTTGATCCGTTTGCTCCTTCCTGAGAAAGAAGGCAACAACTTTAAGCTTCGTGTGAATTGGCTTTATAGACCCTCGAAGTTGAATTGAAAAAAACGTCCAAGAGAACGAAGAAGGAAGTGATTCTCTCGCGATAGAGAATGAGAAAAGTTTGAGACTTTGTTTGCGACTTTGGGAGATGGAGATTCCAAGCTCTGATGAGATACTTGAGTGTATGAGCTCTTGTCTCTCTCAGATCAAATGGCGACTCAAGCTCTCTTCAAAACGCCGCCTCGAAATAGGTTTCCATCTTTCATTCTCACAGATTTTGTATCAGATTATGAAGCTTGAGGATGCTTTTGTTTGAGATTCATTTTTTGCTTGGTGGGTTTATCAGGTTACATTATTTGTTAGGGATAAATCATTAAAAGTTTTGAACTTTAGCATCATCATCATCATCACTAGACTCTAGTATATGATCTCTGTAAGAGATGCTTAAAACGGGTTTTACTGGAACAGATGTGCTGGCACTCTGCACGGGAATGAGACCAGTTGTGATGATTGACTATGGTGGCAAGTTGCCTGAGCTACAAGATCGCCTGCTTTCTCTTCTTGAGCTTCTCCATGAGGTTGGTTTCTACTTCCTTCTTCAGTCACATTACTACTTGAGTATGTCTCTTAGGTGATTTTGTTCATGCTTGTGTCCTCTAGGCTTTACCGATTTTCAAATCTTTGAGGGTTATGGTTATAGAGGATATGATTTACCTGATCAATGTAACAAGACTTGTCAAGTGGTTGAGCTCAGAAACTGAATTGTTCTTTGTCGAACTGGAACAAGATCCTCCACAGGTTTCTCTTTGTTTCAGTGGTTTCTCTTTTCATGCTTCATCTCTTTAATTGGACTGAACTCACTCTTGCTGTTTTTTGTTCAAGATGGTAGAACAAAGCAAAGAATGCAGTCTAGGGATGGAACTTAAGTTGATTCAGAAGCTATTCTCCTCGACTTTTCCTTTAGATGGCGGCAATAATGATACCAAAATAGCTTTAGATGAAGCCAAGTCTTCTCAGTCTTCTTTATTCATTGATCTTAGTTGTTGTTTACGAGACACTAAGGTTACAATCCCTACATTAAACGGGTAATTTTCATATCCAACTCTTCACTCATTCATCATATAATATCAAGCCATGAAGTTTGGTGGTGTCCAAGTCTCTCCGCATCTACAAAGTTCTAGTACAAAGGTTAGAGCTATTGCATATATATATTTCTAAACTCTTAGCTTTCTGAACACCTTTGTGACATCTAACTTAAGATCTTCCAGGAATGGTACCAGTGGAGAAGACTCTCATTTAGAAGAGCTAACAAGGTAATAATCTATAAACCAAGACTGTGATTCTACGGACTAAAACAACAATGCGTCAATGAAAATAACTGAGTGTGTTTTCGCAGTTGTTGGATGTGTCAAAGAGATTAGGTTCTACTAAACACTAAGCTTATTAGTCTCTGATTATTCTATTCTTACACTTGAATTTTTTTTTATGACTAAAGTGGATGCTTTTATCTATAGGTGCTTCCTGGAATTTTGTTTTGTGAAGGCTAATAACGCAGAGGTTTCTGAGACTGTGAGGTTTCAGAGGTTTGGTAGTGCTGATCTATCCGAATGTTTAAGAAGATGAGATTGAGGTCGCTTATCCCTCAGATCGTTCAAGNTTATCTATAGGTGCTTCCTGGAATTTTGTTTTGTGAAGGCTAATAACGCAGAGGTTTCTGAGACTGTGAGGTTTCAGAGGTTTGGTAGTGCTGATCTATCCGAATGTTTAAGAAGATGAGATTGAGGTCGCTTATCCCTCAGATCGTTCAAGTTATCTATCTCAGATCTTTGTCCATGTTCTCAGTTGGAGCTGTGACAATTGCAGGCTCTTATTTAAGCTCAGATGTGCTACTTCTTGGCTCTTATTTATGAGTCAAGATTCAAGAAGTAGCAGATGTCATTTATTCTCATAGCTTCTCTTTGCCATGAACCTCGCATGTCAAGCTGTCTCTCTCTCTCTCTGGTTTGTTTTGTTTTTTGGTATATGAAGTGTTGTCGTGAGAAGAGTTGGTGGTCATGAGCTTAAACACAGAGGAGTCATGGCATTGTGGTAGTGGTGCCTTGTCGTGTAACCTCTGGTGCCTTGTAGTGCAACGTCTTTTTCTCGATTCTTTATCCACCAAGTCATCATCTCCTTTTGTCTTTGTGTTCAAAACAATATGTATTGACTTTGTATGTTATAAAACTCATCGTTGAGTTTGTTAGTTGTCTTTTGTTCCAAACTCTGTTTTTAAACACTTAAAACTATTGTTCAGATAAATTATAAATAAAAGCATAATTCTATACCCTAAACTCTATTTCATAAACCATAATTCCAATTCACATACCCCAAACATTAATAAATTTAAAATTTAAATCTAAAGTTAAATTCGTAAACTTTATTGATGTTAGTGTAGGATTATATGTAAAATGTATGTTTTATGAATTTAATGCAATGTTTCTTTTGGTTATACTAATAACAAGTTACAAAAGAAAACCCAACACTAATGAAACTAGAAAAAACAAAATTTACCTTATGTTCTAAACCCTAAACATGCCCTAAACCCCAACTACATATCTTAAACCCTATAATCTCAAACCCTATATCTTAAATTCCATTTTATACATAAATCTTCAATTTTAAACATTTTAATCCAAACACTCAAATATCATACAGAAATATTCAAATTTAAACATTATAATACAAACCCTATATATACTTCTAACCCTACTTATAGCTCCAAACCTTATATCATATTCCAAACTCTATATAAGAAATATTAAATCATAACATTTTAAATTTATAACACTTATTTTATACTAAATTATGAAATTATATAAACTATAAAATTTAAATAAATGAGTATATTCATAATATAAATTCAATCCCTAAACTCCTACCTCATACTTCATATTGATTTATATCATAAAACATTAAATCTGAAATTTTAATATTTTAGTCAATCACAAAATTTTAAAATTTAAATACAAAATACATATTAAAACTTTTAAATTATGATATCAAATTTTTTTTAAAGTTTAAAGAATTTTATAACAATTATAAAGAAAAAAAAAGATAATATGTACTGTTTTTTCAGAGCCATTGATTGATTTTTAAATCAAAGGTCCACAATCAATCCCTATCCATCTCCGCCTTTGTTTTCTATTGGTTGGACTCGGATCACCTTCGGCACCGTTAGATCATACTGAATCAACGCTTCAGATTTGTTACTTTCTTTTTCAATTATTTTCTCAGCGTTCCAGAGAGAGGTAAAAAAATGAGAGAGAGAGAGAGAGAGAGAGAGAGAGAGAGAGAGAGAGAGAGAGAGAGAGAGGCGACTGGGGGTATGCTGTGCTCGAAACCCTAGCAAAGCTCCGCCTCCTTCTCTTCTTCTTCCTCGTCGGCCACCTTCTCTTCTTCTTCCTCGTCGGCCTCCTTCTCTTATTCTTTCTCTAAACTCTCTGGTTCTCGAAATCTGATAGATTAAGGTTCTCTGATTTTTGTTGTTGTGTTTAATCGTCTTCACCGGAGTTGCACCACCACCGTCACTGATAACTTCTCTGTCTCTCAAGCTATGCCTCTCATTTTCTCTGTTTTTTTTGGACTTGTTGCAGTAAAGTTTTATGCTTTTTACGGTTTGATTTGAAGTTAAAGTTTGTTTCCTTAATTATTTGTTCCTTGTAAAGGTGGTGTTCGTGACTCGTGAGGAAGAGTTGGTGTTGTGCAGAGGGGATTTCTCGAACTCGCCTCAGTCTAGACTCACACGAATGTTGCAGTCTCTCACTGGAATGCCAAGATCATTCTTTGAAGGTATTGTGAGAGTAAAAACTGAGACTTTCTTCTTCTCAGAGTTTTGCTTATATCTGAGTCAGCATTATCATTCTCTCTGTGTTTTGTTCTTTTCTTGATTTTCTTTTTCTGGTTTGTGTCAAACTCGATAGTAATTGGTGGGGCTTCTGTGTATTCATCCTAAGAACTTGATTATTCAGGTTGTTGGAAGATAAATTTAGTTTCTTTACTATGAATTGCTGTCTTTAGTAACCTCTGTTCAGTATTTAGTTCTGCAAAAGGGTTGTCTTTTTTTATTAATTTTACTGATTGAAGTTGAACTGAGATTGTGATTTGAAGTTGGAGATTTTTCTGATGTTTAATCTGTGTTTTTTTCTCTGTGTTAATTCAGAAAAATGTGAGATGGATGCTTGTGTCATTGCTTACTTGACTTCGGATATCCTTTGAAATCATTTTTATTGCTATACTTTTATTATTCTGAGTTAAAAAGATTATTTAAAAAAACAAATTGACTCAGTGCTAGTTCAGGGAAACTTGAGATAAATAATGTTGCCATCCTTACTGGTTTAATCCTCAAACATACTTGACGTTGGATGTTCCTTGTTTCAGTTTGTATCGCTATACTTTTTTGTTCCAATATCTATGTTAATTTGGAGAATTTGAGAGCGTGACATTCTCGTTATTTCATTTTTTTTCTCCTTTCACAGGGTTTTGACGAGTACATGAACCTACTGTTGGATGAAGCTGAAGAAGTAAGCATCAAGAAGAACACTAGGAAACAACTTGGTCAGTTTATCCTTGACTCACTATTTCATGACCGAGCCGAGCTTCTTCAGATCTTGTCTGATGCTAATGCTTAACTTTCCAGATGATGTAAGAGAGCATAGGCTTAAGGAGATGGCAGAGAAAGCTAGTGGTGGTGGTGGTGTAGGTGAAGGTGAACACGAAGAGAAGAAAGAGACGTAGAGCTGTAGATTTTGGTTTATTAAGTTTTGTTTAAATTTTTTAGTTATTAAATTTTTGGTTTATTTAGGTTTGGTTAATTAGGTTTTGGTTTAATTTTATAGGTTTAATGTATAAACTGATTTTATTTGTAAACAAAGTTTAATTACTGAATAAAATTGAATAATTTAAATTNTTAGAGACGCTATTAAAAAAATTTACAATTGCATAAACGAAAACGCTATTACTAAAATAATATCAATAGCGGATAACAAAACCGCTATCTAATGGACCAGACCTATTATCGCGGGCGATGTTGGAGCGCTTTCTACAACGCTATGGTATCGTACGATAGCGATTTTCGGGTGCTGTTAAAACCCTTATTTCTTGTAGTGTCTTTTGTGAACCATTAGTGACTTTCTTGCATACGGGATGTTGTCAGGTTGGACGTCGCATGGGAGACTATCTTGTCCTTATTTTATGGGAAGCACATACGCATTTCATCTGAAGAATGGTAGGAAAACTTCCTGGTTTGATTGTCATCGAAGATTTCTTCCCATTAACCATCCGTATCGAACGAATAAGAAATTGTTTCGGTCAAAGAGGGTTGTAAGGGACATCGCTACACCCTATTTAACTGGAGAAGAAATCGAGAAAAATATTGCTTACTATGGAGGACTAGACACAGTCACCATGGGGAGTAATTGGCAAACTCTTGCAAATATGCCCGACAGTTATGGACACAACATAATTAGCACAAAAAGTGTATATTTTGGGAACTTCCATATTGGAAAGATCTACTTCTGCGCCACAATCTTGATGTGATGCACATAAAGAATAATTTCTTTGAGAACATCATCATTACTTTGTTGAACGTCCCTGGGAAGACAAAAGATAACAAGAACTCAAGGTTGGATTTGTCTGCATTATGTTCTAGGGTTGAGTTGCATATTCAAAACGATAGGAAAATTCCGGTTCCCATTTTCATATTGTCAGCACCAGCAAAAGCGGTGTTGTTCAAGTGGGTTGCATCTGATGTGAAGTTTTTAGATGGATATGTTTCAAATTTATCAAAATGTGTGGATCAGCATGGACAAAAAATTTCAGGGATGAAGAGTCATGACTGTCAGGTGTTTATGCAACGACTTCTACCATTTGCATTTGCGGAGTTACTTCCAAAAGATGTTCACGAAGCACTTGCAGGTAACAAATAATATTAAAGTTATTAATTATTACTTTTTGGCTTGTATATTAATTATTTGTAGGCATTGGAGCTTTTTCAGAGATTTTAGCACACGCACCTTAATTGTAGATGTAATTAGACAACTTGATGAGAATATTCCGATCTTGATGTGCAATTTAGAAAAAAATATTCCCTCCGACTTTTTTTTGACGTCATGGAACATCTTGTTATCCACCTTCCGTATGAGGCACTGCTTCGTGGACCTGTTCATAATGGATGGATGTATCCTTATGAGCGAGCCATGAAACATTTAAAAGGGAAAGTAAAAAATCTGGCAAGAGTGGAAGGTTCAAAAGTTGCTGGAAGTTTGAATGCGGAAACATCTCATTTCACGTCGTACTACTTTGGATCACAAGCCCGGACACGGAAAAGAAGAATGAGCAGGTATGATGATGGTGGTGTTGTGCCGACATATGTTGTTGAAGACGTTCCAAACATATTCTGTCAGGTTGGACGTCTAGGTGGAAAATTGAAAGAAGTTTGGTGTTCGAGTTCTGAAGACACTCACTGTGCCCACACATATATACTCCTTAACTGTGAGGAGCTTGAGTATTTTGAAAAGTAAGTAGTATTCTTTATATGCCGTAAGGTTTTAATTACACATATACTACGATATTTAATATCATCAATTTATTTTAAAACAGTGATTTCGTTGCCCAAGTCGAAGATGCTATACCAGGGATATCAACCAATGATATCAACAAAAGGAAAGATCAACACTTTGTGAAGTAATTAAAAACGCAGGTAAATATATATATTTTTATGAAATTATATATATATATATAATTATCTATATATATATAATTATCTATATATATATATATATATGTTGATGATCGATCATGCATGTCGATTGTGATGATTAATCTTATCCTCAGTGGTTACACGAATTGATACAAGGTCCGGTCGCGAAGATCACCACAGCATCTATGTATTTCACATGTAGTTACACTTTTCACACTTACGAATATGGAAATCAGAGAGCAACAATGAACTATGGAGTATGTGTGAAAGGCGAAACAGATTTCTACGGAATCATACAAGAGATCATCGAAGTGGAGTTCCCCGGCATGAAGCTCAAATGCGTACTCTTCAAATGTGATTGGTTTGACCCCACTGTCTATAAAGGTGTTCGGTATAGTAAGTTTGGTGTTGTTGACGTAAATGCTACACGGAGGTACAACAAATTTGAGCCCTACATATTGGCTTCTCAGGCAGACCAAGTATGTTTTATACCTTACCCAAGGATCAGACAATCTGGAAGTTCCTAGTTAGCCGCTATAAAAGTTACACCTCGGGGCCGAGTATTGTACGATGAACAAACGCCTTTACAAGAAGATGTCGTAAATGAAGTAGAAGTACCTGAGCAACCTATTGATGATATCTTACTTGTTGATCCGCATAATCCGATATATGAAGAACTTCCAGATGATGCAATTTTGGACGAATCTAACGAAGATGAATTTGAAGAAAATGATGAGGTGGAAAAATTTTCTGAGGACGAGTGATCGAGTTTGATTATGTACTCTAACGTCAGTTGTATTTGATTACGTTATGAATGTTGGTGTCGAAAACCGTAATCTCGAAATCAACGTCTGCGATAGTTTCTATAAGAGATGGGACCATTATTTTCCGCAAAATCATTTTATAAATTGATTAATACCGTTTTATAAAACTCGAGAGATCGTTTTATAAAAACTCGAAGATCGTTTTATAAAAGCTCGAAGATCGTTTTATAAAAGCTCGAAGATCGTTTTA
>CAKOAT010206710.1:0-45936 GCA_932364175.1 Eruca vesicaria subsp. sativa
TTTCCTTCTCCTAGGATGGACGTCGGCGTCTTCGTCTGTCGAATCGGCCTGGTCGCTTGTTTCTAGGTTGACCCGTTCGATGCCGTCGCCTTCGGTCTCCTGTTCGCGAGTAGGAGATTTTTCCGATTCGTTCAGCGTCGTGTCAGGGTTTTCTTTTCCGGAATCCTTTTCCGGTACGTTTCCCTGATCGATTCTGGGATGATCCGTAGGAGCGCCGAAATCGAGTCTCCTTCCGCGGATTTTGGTAGTTCCGCGGGGGCGAATTGCTTTGGTTCTCGCAGTTAGGGTTTCGAGCCGTTTTGCGAGTGAACCAATGAGCTTTTCCTGCTCTTCCGATTTTTTTGTTAAACTCGGAAAGCATCTTTTCGACGGTCTTGGCGTTAGCGTTTGTAGCGTTGGCCGCAGGCGCATCTTTTGGTAGCGGTGTTTCAACGTTGTCGCGATCGTCGTGAGTTTGGTTGTCACCAGTCATCGTTTCTTCGTTGGGCATGTTTCAGTTACGGTGTAAGATAGATCCGACCCCCCTCCTTCTTGCGCCAAACTGTGGGAGTCGATTTCACCCTACTGTCAAATAAATCGTAAAAAAGGAAACTTCGGGAAAACCCTAAGTTCCCAGAGGAACCGGCTATCTGCGAGAACCGCACAACGAAAATAAGATGATGAAAATACTTAGAATTTAAATGAGAATAAACGAAAACAGAGAACAAAGAGGTTCTTATTCCGAATCTGCGTAGAACTGGTACAAAAAGAATTGCCGAAAGCGTAAGAACTAGAAAACCCTAATTGAGACGCAGCTCGCTAACAGAAAAATGGAAAGATTCCTAAATGCTAGTTTTGGTGGTGAGAGCTCTGAATTTCGTTCTTGTGCTTCTGCCCTAGACCTCCCCTTTATATACTCCTCGTCTTGGCTATCCGATCTTTCCATTTCGCCCAGATTTGACTTAAATCGGGAATTTTCCATTCTTCTCGATCCTTCCTTTTCTTCTGCGGAAATCTTCTATTTCTCTTCAAACCTTCCTTTTATGTTTAAACTTGACTTTTATTTTCTTTCTGCGAGTAAACCGTCAAAACGTTATCAAATCTGCNTTCTCGATCCTTCCTTTTCTTCTGCGGAAATCTTCTATTTCTCTTCAAACCTTCCTTTTATGTTTAAACTTGACTTTTATTTTCTTTCTGCGAGTAAACCGTCAAAACGTTATCAAATCTGCGGGTTAGATTCCGTTAAAATCGCGAGATGGGTTTTTATCGCGTTTTAGGTCCTTCCGGGCCGTTTTGCGATAAAAATTGTTTTCCGACTTTTACGGGATCGTTTCCTGATCTGACGTCGTTTTTAATAAATTTCTCGAGTTAATCGCAAAGTTTTATGATTTACTCGACTTTTTATTAAAAACACGTTTTTTACGACTTACTCGGCGTTTTTTATTAAAAGCGCGTTTTTTACGATTTTAACGAGAAATCTCGAATAAATCGTATAGTTTAGGCAATGTTTGGTGTTTCGTTTATCCGTTGCCGTTTTATACGATTTCCTCGAGTTCTTTCCGAGAAAACAAAGTTTTACGGTTTTTATCGTAAAACTCGAACGGTAAGTCGGATCGAGATGGAACGGGAGATATTTCGGCCGTGGTTAAGAACGCGACCTTGTCGAAAGACGTAAGGTTTGAATCGGGAATGCGGGAAATCGAGACACTGAGTGTCCGAGAAGTTTTTTAGTTCGCCCATCGGCGTACTAAGCTGGGCCCGGCTTAGTACGCCGATGGGCGAACTAGTCATGCATGTTTTAGATCGCCCATCGGCGTACTAAGCCGGGCCCGGCTTAGATTGCCGATGGGCGATCTAGAGAGTGTTTCTTAGATCGCCCATCGGCGATCTAAGCCGGGTCCGGCTTAGATCGCCGATGGGCGATCTAGAGAGTGTTTCTTAGTTTGCCCATCGGCGATCTAAGCCGGGTCCGGCTTAGATCGCCGATGGGCGAACTAGTTGCGACTAGTTCGCATTTTACAGCTTTTTCGGTTTTTTGCGGTTTTTTGCGGTTTTATAAAACGATTCTCGAGTTTTATAAAACGATCTTCGGATTTCATAAAACGACTTTTGAGTTTTATAAAAATGATCTTCGAGTTTTATAAAACGATTCTCGAGATTCATAAAACGATTCTTGAGTTTCATAAAGCGATTCTCGGATTTTATAAAACGATTTCTCGAGTTTTATAAAGCGATTTCTCGAGTTTTATAAAACGATTCTCGAGCTTTACAAAACGACTTCTCGAGTTTTATAAAGCGATTCTCGGGCTTTATAAAACGATTTCTCGAGCTTTATAAAGCGATTCTCGGGCTTTATAAAACGATTTCTCGAGTTTTATAAAACGATTTCTCGAGTTTTATAAAGCGATTCTCGAGCTTTATAAAACTGTTCTCTTTGTATTCTTGCGGAAAGTTTTGGGTATTAATTCCGTCGTACCGATTTTGACCCCAACAGCCGGTCTATGATCTTGGTGAACACAGTTTCGATTCGATCTTATGCTATATCGATCGATACTCCTATAGAGTCATCGATCGACGACAACCCATATCGCTGTCAAAACATCGGTCGATTTTGCCGGCAATAAGATCAATGGATGACTCTATTTAGCGACTGCTATTAGATCTGTCTAAGAATCAAAGTTCTTATATATCTTGCAAGAAACTTACTAAAACATCTGTAGCATTATAATCCTGATTATCTGAAATGCAACCTTGAATCTTACATCTTTCTTTTATTGTTTTAAAACCAAAACCTATTCTCTTGAGCAACTTATCATTGCTCACAACTGCAATTTACTATTTTAACTAATCAACCTAGCATAATCACTTAGGATTACATCTTTTTTGTTCCTTAGTTCCCTGTGGATTCAATCCCTAAGTACTACAACTGAACCTCTTATTTGAGAGAGTACTCCTTAGGGTTAAACATTTGAGTGATATCAAATTAGGCGCCGTTTCCGGGGAACTTTGATAGCCATTAGATTTTATCTGATTAGGTCTAGATTATTTTTCTTTTATTGTTTATTCATCTTCTCACACCAAAAAAATATTCTTGTCTTTTTCAGGTACATGCCCAACAGTACTAGAAGCAACAAGAACAAACAACTTGTGTACTCAGAAGACCCTCACAGCTTGGAACGTAGCATCCGAAAAGACCTATGCTCCGCATTAATTGACATCAACACTTCCTTGTCGACCGATACTCGCCCACCACAGTCGACCAAGATACCTTCTTCGTCGACGATACTCTCACCATCACATCGCTCGACATCAACAACCGTTCGTCGACCGATACTCTTCATCCGACATCGATCGATATACCTCACCTTACATCGATCGATACTAACCAGCGAGACATGGTAGCGACTATTATTCTGACAACCGATGAGAATGGAGACCTGCGTGATCAAGATGGTCACCTGCGTAATGCAGCAGGTCAGAAGCTGAACGCTCAGAAGGAGATCATACCTGAGCAAGAAACTGCACCTACAGACATAATTCAACCCGTAGAAGAGGCTAACCAAGCTAGAACTTTTGCTGACTACAACTGTCCAGATCAGTTCTATTCCAACCGATCAGCCATCCGCCCTCTTGCTATTCAGAGAGGAGATTCGAGCTTAAGCCGCAGTATACACACTTGTAGGACAAATACCCTTCTGTGGTTTGTCCCATGAGCATCCTATGGACCATCTGGAGAGGTTCGAGGATCTCATAACCATCATCAAAGACAATGGAGTTCCTCAAGACTATCTTCTCTGCAAGCTTTTCAAATATTCTCTATCTGGAGAAGCTTTGCAGTGACTGAGGAAACTACCACCAGGTTCTCTCACAACCTGGAGCGACATAAAAAACGCATTCCTGCGTAACTTCTTTGATGAGTCACGCGCTGAAGAATGGAGAAGAAAGATTGCTACATTCACTCAGAATCTTGAAGAGTCATTCAAAGATGCATGGAACAGATTCAAGTCCTACCAACGAGATTGCCCACACCACGAATTCAACAAAGTGCAACTGCTTTGCACTTTCTACAGAGGCATCACCTTGGACTATCAAAGAGCTCTTGATACAGCTAGTGATGGCAACTTCAACACCAGGAATACACAAGAGCCTGTGAAGTTAATTGATAACTTAGCTTCCAGCAACAGCACGAAGAACTTCAGGAAGACAAAAGCTACATCATTCCTTGGGAAGGAATACATCAATGAAGTGTAAGCACAACTGGATACTGTTCAGAAGTTACTAAACAAGCATGCAGAGATCTGGTAACCAAGGAGGATGCAGACACTGCAGGTGAAGATTATATAGAAGAAGATGTGAACTGGGTCAGTGGAGCTGGTTTTCAGAGATCTGGTAACCAAGGAGGATACAAAAACTTCACAGGCCAGAGAATGAACTTCAACCAGAATTCACAGAAGCCTAACACCTTCAGCAGCAGCAACCCCAACAACAACGTGAGCTATGGTAATCATTCTTCTCCAACCCACACCCACCCACCCAAGAGAGTAAACTTGAGGAGATGCTAGACAAGGTTCTTCAGAGTCAGCAGAAACTTCAGACAGGCTTCAATGGAAAGCTTGACTCCGTCTACAACACCCTCACCAAAAAGCTAGATGCTTTAAACACCCATGTGAAGAAGCTAGAGACTCAGGTGTTTCAGACAGGAGAAGCCCTAAAGAAGCAGGAGTTTGCCAACAACCATAACATCAATGCCATTCTGGATGATGATTTTTGGCAAGAAGTAGTATAAGAGATTCAAAGATCTGATGATGAGAGAGACTTCGTTCGCGACTACTATCGATCGATTTCATCCCGCGAACATCGACCTATACGATCCCATGTACATGGATCGATAGACTTTGAAGAGTGTCGATCGATGGATTTAGATGAGTACCCTCACGAGTGCAGTACCGTCAAGACTATGCCTCACGAAGCCTTCGCAGCACGACACCCACATCCGCCCGTCCCTGTCAAAATCGATCCGCATGACATCGATCGACATTATGACCCTCCCATCGATCGACAGGAAGACCATTATATCGACCGACGCACTACAGTCAGTATCGCCCGATACAATGTGCCCCAACGCCGTGTGAAACTTGCCAAGATAGATAGTGCACGTATTGACGCATTCCGGGGGAGCAGTATTACACTACCTGAAGCCCTCAAAAAGCCATCATGGAGAGACCCACGGATATCTTTGAGTCCATGGAGATAGAAAATGAAACTCATGGAAGAGTGCTCAGAAAAAGGAAAGAGATACACAAGCCTTATAAAAAGGAAGCTAATGAGAAAGAATTGTAAAGCTTCAGAAAGAGAGTTCTCAGAATACCTAGAGAGAAACCCTTTGAAGAAGCCTATTTTTAACACAGATTGTGGATGTTTTTCAGAGAGACCAGAGAGAGAGAAGAAGACATCAAGAGAATGTTTCACCAAGTCAGAGACAGTCTAAAGAAGAAGAGAGATTCATGGAAGTTCACAATACCATGTTCCATCAGAGGTGTTGCGTGCCCTCGTGCCCTATGTGATACAGGATCTGGAGTTAGCATCCTACCCAAGCTTATGGCAGAAGCAAAAGGTTAAGTCTGGGGGAGTTGATATACCATGATTTTGACCCACTTTTCCATGGTATTGATATGTTTTTATAAGTTTTATACATGTTTTGGAGTCTATTAGGTATGTTTTCAGGTTCAGGAGCATTTTGGAGTAAAGTGATTATTTAGGTGCCCTTATGGAGCTTAAAGGAGAGTTTTCCGATATGACTATGAAGATCAGACAACAAGTATACATATCGATCAATACATACCCTGTGTAATCGATCGATGACGCTTCCATAGAAGATGAAGTCGAGATACTCCATCGATCGATGTACGCCATGTTCCATCGATCGATGTACGCCATGTACCATCGATCGATATGGAGAGTGGAGAACAAGTCCGACTTGGCCGACTTGAAGCCCAAGTTTTCCCAATATTACAAAATTGCCCCTGACGAGTTTTTAACCTAATGGAACTCATATTTATAGTTTTTGCCTATGTATTTTGGCTATGTTTTCTTTTGTGCTTTTGATACTATTTTATACTTAGCAATAAAGTATTCTTTTCATCTTTAGTTCTCAAAGGTTATAGAATTCTAGATTTAGAAGAAACACACAAAGAGATTTGTTCTTCCAAGAACCAAAATTTCAATCTTCTAATCTTATGAATTTCTATTATTACCTTGCTGTTATGAATCTCTTAGCTATGTCTGAGTAGATTCCTTTGTTAGATTTCGGGTTCAAATAGTTATGAGGGATTAGCCTCAACTATGGAATGTTGAGTTGTGATATTCATTATCCAAATGAACCATAATGCTTACTCCGAAGTAGCTACCTAGAGTATGATCATGGATGTGATTTAACTTGTTAATCATTATCCTGAAATCATTTGGCATAAGCTTAGATCGTCTAGGGATGTGCGAGAGCCGGTCTATGATCTTGGTGAACACAGTTTCGATTCGATCTTATGCTATATCGTTCGATACTTCTATAGAGTCATCGATCGACGGCAACCCATATCGTCCGATATCGCTGTCAAAACATCGGTCGATATTGCCGACAATAAGATCAATGGATGAGTCTATTAAGCGACTGCTATTAGATCTGTCTAAGAATCTAAGTTCTTATATATCTTGCAAGCAACTTACTAAAACTGAACCTCTTATTTGAGAGAGTAATCAACCTAGCATAATCACTTAGTATTACATTTTTTGTGTTCCTTAGTTCCCTGTGGATTCGATCCCTAAGTACTACAACTGAACCTCTTATTTGAGAGAGTAACTCACTCCTTAGGGTTAAACATTTGAGTGATATCATTATGTTACTACTGTGATGAGAAATTTTCACCAGCTCATTTCTTGACTCACAAGAAAGCACAGTTGTATGTGATGGATGCTGTTGAGGAAGTTGTAGAGGATGAAGAAGTACGAGCTATAATGGAGCAACAAGAAGAGGGTGAATTTGCTCATATCTCTGTAAATGCAATATCTGGTATTCCGGTTTACAATACCATGAAGGTTAAGGGAGTTCATGGAAGGAAATCTGTTTTTGTGTTGATTGACTCTGGATCAACTCACAGTTTCATATATATTAGAGTTGCTAATAAACTTGGTTGCAAAGTGTTACCTCCAGGATCGGCTAAGGTAACCGTAGCAGATGGTGGACAGTTAAGAGTGCAGGAAAAATTGAGAAGTTGAGATAGAGTTTTCAGAGTCAGTTGTTTCAATCTGATTTTATGGTCATTGCATTGGGAAATTATGACATGCGCTGGATAGATACCTTTAGCAGCTAATCCTCTTGATAGTACGGTAGTCGCATCTAAATGTGCAAATGTGGTGGATCGGTCCAGCACGAATTGAAATAGAAGCCGGTTCGACAGGAAGCTTTTGAAAACGCAGTGCACCCAGGTAAATAAGAAACGAGATGAATACGCGATGGTCATCGGTTCGATTCCGATAGCCGGCTAGGTATTTCTGGTCCCTTATAAAAAATATAGATTCTAGATATTTTTAATTACTAATTTATCTTATTACTTGGTGAAGGAACCTTCAGCGCCGTAGCGCCTGGTACTCGAACATTGGCTCGGGGCATTTTCTCTACCCCTTCTTACCCTGAAAAAACAGGGACACCTTGCGTTCTTGAGGTCCACTAGGGATCAGAAATTGTTGAAGAAAGAACCCATTGTCCCATGAGAACTCTTAGCTACTGAGATACGATAAGTACTAGGTGTACAATGGCTGAGAACGTTAGGCCCTATCACATGGGACTTTGACAAGTTAATCATGCAATTCAAGTTGGGAAATAGGAAAAGGACCTTGAATGGTATTCACCATGGATCAATCCATGAGTCAAAGGCTGCTAAGATCAGCAAAATCCGAGAGTAGTACCATGGAATTATGTGCTTTGGATGGTAGTACTAGCATCAAGAATATTCATCCAGCAATTCAACAACTCTTAACATAGTTTGCAGATATATTCTTGGAGCCAATCCTGTCAATCAAAGGCCATATCGTTATGCCTTATACCAGAAGAATGAAATTAACAAGATGGTTCAAGAGATGTTGAAGAGTGGAACTATACAACCGAGTAGTAGTCCATATGCTTCTCCAGTGGTATTGGTGAATAAGAAGGATGGAACATGGAGGTTATGTGTTGATTATAGAGGTCTTAATGAGAGAACTATCAAGGACATGTTTCCAATACCACTAATGGATGACTTGGGTGGTTCAGTGGTGTATTCTAAGATAGACTTGCGTGCTGGCTATCATCAGGTGAGGATGGATGTTGATGATATTCACAAGACTGCATTTAAAAATCATAGCAGTCACTAAGAGTACTTAGTGATGCCTTTTGTCCTTACAAATGCACCAGCTACTTTTTAAGGTCTAATGGATGCCGTGTTCAGAGAGTTTTTGAGGAAGTTTGTTTTAATCTTCTTTGATGACCTTCCTGTGTATAGCAACTCTTTGGAAGCACATACGGATCATCTCAGAGAGGTGTTTGAGGTTATAAGGAGTAACAGTTTGTTTGCTAAGGAGAGCAAGTGTGCCTTTGGGACTGATAAGGTAGAATACCTAGGCCACTATATTGAAAAACAGGGGATTTCAATAGATCCCAACAAGATCAAAGCAGTTGCAGATTGGCCTAAACCTGCTAATCTGAAACAGCTTCGTGGATTCTTAGGTTTGGCGGGCTATTACAGAAGATTTGTCAAAAACTTTGGCTCAATTGCAAGACCCCTGACTGTTTAACCAAAAAAGAAGGATTTTTTGTGGTCAAATGAAGCTCAAGTAGCATTTGAAGAGTTGAAAAATGCATTGTGTAAAGCACCGGTCTTGGCACTACCACAGTTCGATAAACCTTTTTTGGTAGAAACAGATGCTAGTGGAAATGGTATTGGTGCTGTTCTTATGCAAGAGGGCCACCCGTTAGCTTACATCAGTAGGCATTTGAGGGCAAACAACTGCATTTCTCAATCTATGAGAAGGAGCTCTTGGCTGTCGTATTTGCTGTTCAACAGTGGCGTCACTATTGATATCACTCAAATTAACCTAAGGAGTGAATTACTCTCTCAAATAATAGGTTCAATTGTAGTACTTAGGGATCGAATCCACAAGGAGCTAAGGAACCAATTAGATCTAAATAGTTATGAATAATCTAAGCAGGTAAATAATAAAACAGTAAATGATTCTAAAGCAGTAAATAAAACAGAAAACAAGATGAACAAGACAATTGTTCAGCTGGGCAAGAAGTTGTTTGATGGAGGGATGGTTATTAGACTTAGGGTTTCAGTCAGGTTATTAAGAACTCTAATCTATAGATGCTAAGGATTGATTCCAGAACTTGATATCTAATGTAAAAGACAACCAGCTTTCACTGTGAGTCTAATCTATTGGCTAAGTTCAGTGTTTTAGCATCCGCAAGCCAACACTGATCAAGCGTTGATCGATGCTATGGTGTGACATCGATCGATACCATGATACGAGCGTCGATCGATACTATGATATCAGCATCGATCGATGCTGCCTTAGGCAAGCATTATCGATCTGATCGATTATGTTCAACTAGATTCCTAGACCAACACTAGTATGCGCCTAGGTATCTAATCCAGCAGGGCTCGGGTTCCGTTAATTAATTTCACTCTCGTGCCATCTATTGTCCTATGATTTTAGGAACAAACAATTGATCACACTATCCTGATTTTCTAACTATTCAAGATCCTAGTATTACAAGCTACCCTGGTGTAGAGATCTATAGTATCCTAGCAATCATATAAATCAGAAGTTCATTCAAAACCCTAGAAATTCCTAAACCTAGCAGTGGATCTACTCATGCTTCATAACTATCATAGAAATCATAGATGAATAATTGAAGAACATAAAATAAATTAAACCAAAATCAATGGAGTTCCAAGAGGACTCTGATAAGATTTCCCCTCTTCTCTCCTAACTAAGAACAATGAAACCAAAGATGAAAAAGAAAGCGTAGCCATCAACAATGGCTTGCAAATAACATAAACAGGGTTTCAAGTCATCAGGGTATTTTGGTAACTTTGTGGTGTCTTCTGGGCTTTAGTCGGTCAAGAAATATAGTCAGCCCACGTTCTGGCATTCATATCGATCAATGTGAAGTGTCTCCCATTGATCGACATGCACATATCTTCTCGGCAGCTTTCTCTCGTGAGGCAGACTGACCACTCTTTAGTAAAACAGACATAACTTCTGATCTAACCGTTGGATTGACCCCAAACTGGTGGAATTGGAAAACTAACTCAAAACTCTATCTTGTGTCCAAAGATCAGCTAAGTCGCACAATGGGAAGGTCTCCATACAAATCTAAACATATGACGCGTCTACGCAGTTCTGCACTTAAAGACTCCAAAAGACACCAAAATCACCACTTTACTCCATAACGTACCTGAACCTGTAAATAATCTGAATAGACTCTACATTGTAGTAAATATATATGAAAGCACCTATAAACCATGGCTAAAAATGGGTAAAATCCATGGTCGATCAACTATCTCATTACTCGTCACTTTGTGATCACAACTGATCAGAAGAGCCTCAAATATCTTTTGGAACAACGTCTCAATACTCCTATACAACAACAGTGGCTACCTAAGCTACTTGAGTTCGATTATGAGATACAGTATAGAAAGGGGAAAGACAATGTTGCGGCTGATGCTTTATCCCGTGTAGAAGGTGCTGAGATTTTACACATGGCCATGTCAGTCCTTGACTGTGATCTAATGAAGGAGATTCAAGAAGGTTATATGAAGGATGATGATCTTAACCAACTCATTGAGAAGTTAAAGAAGGATTTGGGATATAAGAAACATTTCTCATGGTTTCAGAATGTCTTAAGGAGGAAAAGTAAGATTGTTGTTCCAGCCATAAGTGAGTTAAGGAATAACATACTTGACTGGTTACACAGCTCTGGTATTGGAGGGCACTCGGGTCGAGATGCAACGATGCAAAGAGTTAAAGGTCTGTTTTATTGGAAGGGGCTCTCAAAGGATATACATGCTTTCATAAGGAAATGTGGTGTTTGTCAAACCTGCAAGTATGATCACTCTGCATCGCCGGGATTGATCCAGCCTTTACCCATTCCTGAGAATATTTGGACTGATATATCAATGGATTTCATTGATGGTCTTCCTTTATCTTTTGGGAAATCTGTGATATTTTTCGTGGTGGATAGGCTATCCAAAGCAGCTCATTTCATGAGTCTTTCACATCCTTACACTGCTTTAACAGTGGCTCAAGAATTCCTAAACACGGTATGTCTACATTGATTACCAAGAAGCAGTGTGTTCTTGAGTGAGTTCTGGAAGGAATTAATTGTGTTACATGGTGTAGCACTCAATTTTTCTTCAGCCTATCACCCTCAAAGTGATGGTCAGACAGAGGTGGTGAACAGATGCTTAGAAACTTATCTCAGGTGTATGTGTAGTGATAGACCACACTTATGGTCTAAATGGATTCCGCTTACTGAATACTGGTACAACACCAACTATCATACAGCAACGCAGATTACTCCATTTGAGGCCGTTTATGGACAGCCACCTCCTATTCATTTGCCATATCTCCCTAGTGAATCTAAAGTTGAAGTACTGGCAAGAACATTGCAGGAACGTGAGAATATGATTTTGATACTCAAATTTCATCTTGTTAGAGCTCAACATCGGATGCCACAAAATGCTGATCTTCACAGGACGGATAGGAGTTTTGAGATTGGAGATTTTGTCTTTGTGAAGTTGCAGCCTTACAAACAGAAATCTTTGGTTATTAGAGGTAATCAGAAGCTTGCTCCTAAGTACTTTGGTCCATATAAAATTCTCGATAAGTGCGGCAAAGTTGCTTACAAATTGGAGTTACCACATCTGCTGTTCATCCTGCTTTTCGGGTTTCGCAATTAAAGGAGTTGGTGGGAGATGTACAAGTAGCAATACAGTTACCATCTGCTAGTTCTGACGTGTTGCTGAAGGAACCTGAGTTAATCATCGAGAGAAATATGGTTCAACGTCAAGGACGAGCTGCTACTATGGTATTGATCAAGTCGACCAACGAACCTGTGGAAGAAGCTACGTGGGAGCTGTTGTTTGATATTCAGAGGCGATTTCCACAGTTTAAATCTTGAGGTCAAGGTTTTTTGGCGGGGAAGGATGTGATACAGGAATTCGTATAGGACACGTGGAGGGTCGAGATTAAACATAATTGGAGGTACAATTTGAAATAAAGAAGCGAGGAGATGGAGACGTGTGTACGGATGAGATGAAATCGGGAAAAGAGTTTGTTACGAGGCTAACAAACTCTATTAATGGTGTATTTTCGTCACTTTTGTGGATTCATTCAGAAACATTTTACTTTTCTCTCAATTATCTAAGAAGTTCTGTAAATTCTTTCTCATTTTAGTTTAAAGATTGATTCTCTTTTTGATATCATCGACTTGTGAGGTGGAATCGTTGTTTTACAAACATCTATTCCTTTTATTCAAGAACATTATGGTTTCGCTCTATCATAGTTTGGCTCCAACACCGGCTTCCATCTCACCAATCAAACCATCCAGAGGTCAAGATGAAATGGTTCCCTTTTGAGAACCTCATCTATACCTTCCTCCAACTGAAAGTCAAATTGAAACCGTCCCATCCCCAGATCTTGGCCCACCAATCTTCCCTCAACCCCCCAGAACCTTGGGAGCAAAAAACAGAAGAGTCTTCATCTCTTGCTTCTGAGGGTTCATGCATCTTCCGATCAGAGTTTTTGAGTACCTTGCAATTCGTTTAGAATTGTCAAAGCGCGGAACCGTGACCCTCAACACCGGTTTTGGATCCACAAGCTTCTTTTCACCAGACTTTTCGATCCACTGCCCTTGCGACATTGTGCTAACTGCAGAAACAGCAGAAAAAAGAGTTGCTTATGAAGCTTGAAAGAGACTAAAGGTTGGTATACTGTAGACAAATACGTCAGCTGTTCTTTATATAAACCACCCCAGAAATACTTAGCCTTAGCTACCCTTTTACTCCGAGGATACCAAATATTTCCATTTAAACCATGAAAATACGCCAATGAAATAGAAGATTGATTATCTCGAAGCAATCCCATACCTTTATGCCTATCACCTCTAATGAAATAGATGACTGATTGATCCTTCCCTTCCTTCCCCAGCAGATCTTTTAGATTTACACCATCCCCTAGCCATATCCCTATTTTCAGAAACCGCATCACTGAGATCTTGATCCACCAAAGATCTGAAACATACCTTGTTAACATATGACAACACGTAACACCCAGCCAACCAGGAGGATCGAAAAAATCATACTTCTCCGGTTATGTTCCATATATCACTTTCCATTTTTGCAGGCCCAGGGAGATCTCCGTCCCCAAAAGACCGATCTCAAGATCCCAGATCCATCGGATCATATAAGCCATCAAAATTCAACTCCCCAATGAAAACCAAATCATTAAAAACTCGAAAAACCCTCGCAGAATCAGATCACAATCGAATCACCAGAGACCGCCTTTGAGATCGCACTTGAAATCCCCATCCGGTTGTGTTATATATAAATATTATAGAAGGTTTTTTCTTATTCTATAAATAAAATGGTGTTAATATTGATTTGTAATTGAATTTAATATATTACATTTTTATTATTAAAATAATAGTAAAAAAATTATAGTTTAGATAAAAAGATATTAAAGGATATTGTTAAAATGTAATTTGAAAAAAGTAGTTAAGAACATCTTTTTGATATCTTATTTAAAATATATTTAAATAATATATTAAGATTATGTGTTTATTTAATAATAACTAAGTTTTTCATAAGTAAAATAACATAAAATTAAATAAATGTAATGGTGTAACCTAAACTACTTACAAGTATATAAAAACTGCTTTTGTTTTAATAGTATTGATTAGTTTCTAAATATTTTAGTATAGTTTTTACTACCTACCAGACAAAATATCTTCGTATATATATATTTGTATATACTTTAAAAATATCTTCAAATAAAGATCCATTTTTATTATAAGATATTCAAATTTTTTTTTGTCAACAATATTTTCACTGATATTTTCCAATGGGCTATTACAAGAAGATCATAAGTCCAAATTCACTTTACAATCTTGAAATATAAAGAAGCCCAAAGTTAAGACCCAATATATCGGTCATTAACCTTTCATCGAGTTACACAAAAGCAGCCACGCGTCAAGAAATTAGAAAGAGTCAGATCCACGCGTCAGGTATCTATTTTGCATGAAACGCCTTCAACACACGCTCTACGCGCCGCCGTGTACGAAGTGAACTGATGATGTGATTTCACCGGTGAATCCATGATTGACACCAAGTTTATTGCCGGACAAGATGATCTTCATGAAGCTGCTTCTCTTTTGTCGCCTTTCACTAATCCAATCTTCTTCTTCTAGAGACAAGGCGCGTGCCGCCGTCCCCGCAAAGATTTCCGGAGATCTTCATTCCGCCTCACTTAGGATTGACGGTAGAGCAAACGTGATATTACCCTTATAGAAGTAGGAGACACGACGACTAGAAAAGCAAAGAGACAGGAATAAAATTGATTCTCAGAGAGCCACTTTCAAATCTGATCCAAGATCAGAACTTTATTGATTCAAACCCGTTTAAAGATAGATGAAAACCATAAAGAACAGCTTTGAATTTGGTTTGAAAAACACACCAAAATCGTTTAGCGAAAACTAAATTCGCTAACCAAAAACTTAAAATCGATCAAAGATTGAAACTATGAACAACAAAAAAAAAAAAAAAGATTTGATCTTATAAGATCAAAATATTACACATAAGTTTTCTCATCTCTTCCCTCTGTCAAAGATTGTAGTGAGGGAACAGAGGAAGAAGAGAGAGAAAAACTTCTCTTATAAGGTATTGTAAAATTGAGCTCTCAACACACCACAAATCCCTTAATTCACTCCATACCCTATTTCTTCCTTATCTCTCCTCCCCACACATCACTACTTCCCCCCCCCCAAATATGGCAAATCCTTAATTTCACATTTTGTTAAGATTATTTACCCAATTCACCATAAGATATTCATATTGGTATTTGTTTGACAGATTGTCATTAAATATTTTTTAGTAACAATTTCACAAAGGATCCTTTAAATGAAGACTCATATGTCGGTCAATATCTTTTCCGAGTGACCACCAGGAAAAAAATAATGTAGTTTTAGAAATGGAGGAGGCTTCAGTCTGAATATCTTGGCGATTAAGAGCATGATTGGTATTCTTGCAATCACCCGCAAACGCATATTTTGCGGTTGTTGGCATTTTCTAATAATCATTCAAACCGCTCTAAAGCACTTTAAACCGCTCAAAAGATTTTAAATTCAAAAGCTGGTTTTAACTAACGTTTGCGATTGCAGCGGTTGCGGGAGGATGATTTTTTTCTGTTTTTTTTAAACAATATAAATAAATAAAATAAAATATTCCATAAAAATTTTAAATTGGAATTATAAAAAGACTAAAATATATCTATTATATTAATTAATATTATAAAATTTAGATAAAAATAATTTTAATAATTTAAAAAAATAAAAACTATAACTTTATAAATATAATTTTATATTTATGTTGGGGTCAAAATCGGTTACAACAGAATCGACGACCAAAACTTTCCGCAAAGTTAAGAATAGGTTTTAAAAAATACGAAAAAAGGTTCAAGAAGAAATCTAAGGATTCTGCGAACAAAGGAATTCGGTAAACTTAACCATCCATTCTCCTCGACTCGACCGTACTCTGAACCGTGATCGTAACATCTCTCGTTTTGACTCGATTTGTCTTACCGCTGGATTTTACAATCAAAACCGTAAAAGACTTGTTTTCTCGTAAAACCTCGAGTAAATCGTATAAAATGGCAACGGTTAAACGAAACACCAAACATTGCAAAACTATACGATTAACTCGAGATATTTTATAAAAACCGTTAAAGACTTGTTTTCTCGGAAACCTCGAGTAAATCGTATAAAACGGAAATGCTAAACAAAACACCAAACATTTCCAAACTACACGATTAACTCGAGATGTTTTATAAAAGACGGCATCGTATCAGGAAACGATCTCATATAAAGCTGTAAAACGGCTAAATCGCAAAACGACTCGGAAAGTCCTAAAACACAATAAAGGCCCACACACAACTTTAGAAGAGATCCAGCCCAAAGATATGATGACGGCTTACCCATTATACGCAAGAGTGGGAAAATCTCTAGTTTGAAGATAAAATAGAAGTTTTTCGAAAAAAATGGATAGATCGAGAAAAATGGAAGATTTCCAATAAGCGCGAACCGGAGCAGAAAAGGAAAGACCAACCACCTAGAGAAGGAGTATATAAGCAGAAGGTCGAGGACAAGAGGAAAAAAGAATTTTCAGAGCTCTCATTGCACATAAAAACTTAGCATTTAGGCAACGTTTCGTTTTTGTTATAGAGCTGCGACTAAACTAGGGTTTTAGTCTTAGGTTGCTAGAACTAGGAAACTCGCCGTCAGCTCTTGTAGCCAAGGCTTACCTCGTTGTACCGTTCTTACGCAAAATTGGAATAAGAAACCTCTTTACTCTTTATCTCGATTTTCATACCGTTTTTACTTTTAATATCGTATCCTTATTGCTTGCATATGGTTAAGCAGATAACCGGGACCTCTGGGAAATTAGGGTTTTCCCTAAGTTTCTTTATTCACGGAAATCGACGGTGTCAATTTCGGTTCCCACAGTTTGGCACTAGAAGGAGGTGGGGTTACAGATCTATCGAACTCTCAGACCGCATTGCGCTCAATAGATTACGATGATAGAAGAACAACTAACTTGTGAAAACGAAAACGTTGACACTCTGACTCCAGACTCGACCACAGTTAACGCTGCGGCTAACACTACGTCGCTGCAGAAGGTACTCTCCGCCTATCAGAAAAGCACGAACGAGCAGGACAAGCTAATCGGATCTCTCGCAAAACAGGTCAAAACCCTAACCACGAAGACCAAGGCTATCTGCCCCCGTGGAACCACAAGAATCCATGGAAGAAGACTCAATTTCGCAACTCCTATGGATCGTGCCAGAACCGAGCAGGGTAATCAACCAGGGCAAGCCTCCGAAAAAGATAACCATGACCCAACACAAAAGGACTCGGAAAAATCTCCTTCTCGCGAACAGGAGATCGAGGACGACGGTGTCGAAAGGGTGAATCTGGAAACAAGCGACCAATCCAATCCTTTGGAGGAAGATACTGACGTTCATCCAAGAAGGAGGAATGATCGCAGTCCTCAGCCCGATTCTTCTCCCGAACACTCTCCCACCGAGGTTTGCATGGAGCATGCGAAAACGGCCGAGGAACAATCTCAAGTTAGTCGCAGAAAATGGCGACGGGGTCTGAAAATTGCTGGCGACCCAACTGATATTCGCGATCTTCGCGATTATATCAGTAAAACGGCCGCAGTGGTAAAAGCAGTGAAGTCTCGAGTTCACCATGCCACTAGCGCCGCGCCTAAAATCGATCGACTGCTATACAAATCTTGGAAAATGCCTTTTATGGCTCGTATCACCGAGATTAAGTAGTCCGACCCCGGAAAGCTCAAAGTGCCAACTTACGATGGGACGACCGATCCCAAAGCGCACCTACGGGCCTTCGAGATCACTCTGGGTCGAGCCAAGCTCAAGGAAAGCGAAAAGAACGCGGGTTACTGCCGTCACCTAGAAGGGGCAGCGCTCAAATGGTTCTCTCGACTTAATCGGAATTCGATCGGGAGTTTCCGCCAGCTTGCCTCGGAGTTCCTAAAGCAGTACTTGTTATGGTATTTTTGTGTAGGGTCGTTTTAGTACTACGGAACACAAGAAAGTTTGTACGAATAAAGAGAAGTCGAGAGTATTTGTATAAGCAAGGAGAAATCGAGAGAACCCAGTAAGAAAATAAGTAGAGAAAGAGAGATCTTATTAGGTATTCGAAAGGGGGCTACAATATTGGTGTAAGAACCCTAATCCTAGCCGCCAAGATCTAGTCTCTCAATCTCTAATGTGTTGATCCCTTATTCTAGGGTTTGGGTTCTCCTGATATAGATGTAGATGTCGGCTTGCATTAGGTTAAATTCTTCCATATTGGCGAATATGGGAGAGTTTCCTTAGATGGAGAACTTCCATTTTACTCAAGGGCCGGGCCGGGGAACCTGAATGCAGGGTCCGGGCCCTGGGTCCCTTCAGAGCAGGGATCGAGAGTCTGGTGCCCATCCCGGGGGCTGGAGGAATCTGGTGCCTGGATATTTCTTCCCAACAGTTTGCCCCTTATTTTCTGATTTCACTGATGGAATCAAGGGATAAAGTGTGTTTAGGCAGACCGTAGTCGCTTTATCTCGGCAGATTCTCCTTAAGTAAGACATTGTTGTAGACGCCCTATTCTCCAGTCCCTCGTTTGGGCCGAAACCGTGTTTGGAGTTTAGAGTAAGTCGCGTTTCCCTTGGTAAGATGGTGGTTTGTAGATATGTTCGAGGCCTGAGCCTTCTGGAATCAGTGATGCGGAGTCGTGATCTTTAGTTGGAGATATGTCTATCTCTTTTGGTTTTAGGGCCTCGCTGTTTCAGGAAGAACTGGGCCGCTGATTCGAGGGAGGCGATGCCTCGGGCTGAATCTTTTTTTTTTATGGGGGGAGAATATGGGCTTTTGGAATTGGCCATATTTATTTTGATTTTTATTTTGGCTCTCATCTTAGCGCGTAGGAGCCACCCCTTAGGGTTTCCTTCTTTACTTTTTCTCGCACCTCTCGATCTTCCCGTCTCTTTTCTTCTTTTCTCCCGGCGATTTCTTCGGCGATCTCTCATTTCTGCGCTTGCTTCATTATTGGAACATGTGATATATTGCATATTTACTTGGTTTTAACCTTGCATTCTTATTCATGTTGAGCATATAGATTAGATTTAGGCATTCTTAGGTTGCATTTTGCATTCATTTGTCTTTATCAGGTGGTGAAACATGCTGTGGAGTTCTTGGAGGTGTTTGGGATCAATTATGTGCCAAAAGAGAGTGCAAAGATGTCATTTGCCGAGTCGGAGCAGCCACAGCGGAGTCAAGAGGTCGCTGCAAGCAACATCAGCCGGAGCGGGGTTGCGGGGCGGAGTCAGGGGGTCGGTCCAGACCACAGTGGAGGCTCGGCAGCGGATGTAAGGGGGCCGCTCGCGTTTGAGAGACGGGACGAGAGAAGAGCACTGCAGCGGGGTCTTGGCAGCGGGGTCGGGAGGCCGCTCCACGCCCACAATGGACCCCCGGGGCGAAGTCAGGGGGTCGCTCGCGTTCAAGAGAAAAGAAAAGCAGCCACAGCGGGGTCTTGGCAGCGGGGTTGTGACCCCGCTGTGTGTCTTTTATGTGACAAAAAACTTGTTTCGAGGACCTTTTTGCAATTTTCGTTTTTTATGTTTTGAGTTTCAGAAACCTATTTAAAACTACGTTGTAAGCCTCCAGAGGCAGATTATCTTTTGTTCTTGAAGAAAAACTTCTTTTGATTCAAAATTTCATTGCTTTCATCTTGTGTTCTTGTTGATTTCTTATCTATTTCTCTACATGATTAATCTGAAATCCAATATGGGTTTAAGAGGAATCATGGAGATTAGTGAGTTCATGGGTTAGGGAGATTAAGGGTGATTAGGTTAGATCTAGGATGTTTTAGTGTTAGATTTCTCTTGTTTCTTGTTTATTAGAGTAACCAAAATGCCTCTTTTGAACTGATCACTCAAAAGTTGATCTCTAGACATTTCCCACTCACAAAGTGTTCGATGAAATGTCAGAGTCAACTCTCTTAAGCTTTTAACAGTCTTTACCAGGGACACTTGTTGTTAAAGGTGTTAAGATGGCTAATAGATCTATTCCTAATGATTACTTTCATAATATTCAACCAAAGACATTTGATGCTTGAGTTATGGTAGTAAATGAACATTCATCTAGACATAGAGCCTTTTAGGAATCGTATCTAAGGTAGACAGTTTAATTGATCGCTTGCCATCCTTAGATCGAAACTTAATCACCCAAAGTCAAATTCCCTATACCTATGAGTTCTCCTTTATCTTCATTGTCAAAGTTATATCTTTTATTGCATTCTAGTTATAGTTAACCTTAAAAACCAATCAATCACATGATCGCACTTAGATTAAGCTAGTACTTGTATTCTTGGTGCTTTTAAATCCCTCAGAGCTGGTTCGACAATCATCTATACTACAACATTTGCCTTAGGAGCCTTGAAAACTCCTAACATCAACTCCCCCAAACTTGTCCTTTACTTGTCCTCAAGTGAACTTTCAAGGACTTATGGAAAGAGAGGTTTGAAGGTGGGAACTCATAACCAAGAGAAACACATCTAAGAACTCAACTTAACATCCTAAAGAGACATTCCAAGTAGCACGAGCACACTCTCTTATAACACTCTAGCTTCTCTAGGCCTATCAACACACTCTTATGCCTTTAAAAAAGATGCAATACTTTTCAATTTACAAGTCTTTAAACCAGCCCTCACATTAGTTCACACACACACACACACACACAAAGTGAAGTCTCACAAATGGGCACATGATCTCAGTCATTTGGCTAGGCAAGCAACATGTCTAATGAGAATGAAGAGGAGGGTTCAAATACATCATTTAGTGACTATCACTCAAGAACAGGGATCTTGATCATTATGCAAAATTTATCTAAGACTAGAAGCAACTGATGCATACATAGCCTTGTTCTCATCATTCTACCCTTCTCCTAAGTGATCACAAATTCTAACCCTTTCTTTCTTCATCTCATACCCCAAATAACCTTTGCACACATCACTCATCCAATGAACAAGTTCTTCTCTTCCTTTTTTTTTTTTTATTTTAGCACAACCAACTAGGGACTCATCACAAGCTTTCTACTTTGTAACTCCAACTCTTCTTCTTTACACATCTCCTCCCCCAAACTTATTTCTTTGTTTCTTCTTTTTTTTTTTTTTATGGGAAGGGTTCCTTAATACATAATCAAGAGCTTCTTTTTCTTTCTTTTAGTCCCCAATGGCTTTCTTCTTTTCTCAGGACACACTTTGTTTAAAATTTTTCATGATCTCTCATTCAAAACCCAAGATATTAACTTTAGAACACATAAACCCACCCACCATCCTAGATGCTAGCTCAAAAGAGGTTCCTATGCTAGCAAGAGATGAGAACAATCCTATGTCGCCTCCAATACTCTCCAGATTTTGTACATGACAAGCTATCAAAAGAAGGCCTCACTCATGCAAATTAAATGTTTGGTCTCAAAAGAATGGCTTGGGTTTAAATTAAGGGTGTGGAGTACCATTTGGGTTAACAAAAGTGTGGTAAAATGGAATAAGATAACCCAAATGTGTATGAGATCCATGATCAAGTATGCAAGTGCCCATATGCAAGAGAAGTTAAGTTCATTAAGCCAAATTTTAGATTTGAGCTGGTTTGAAGAACAATGTCAATTTAAAGCAAGCAAACATGTTTCAAGAAGAGTTTTCAAGGCTCGAAGCGTGCAAGGTATTCAAGAGATGCTCAAGCTACTTGATGTGTCTAACTAGAGTGTCACTTTGAGCTCTTGACAAGTGTTCTTCACAAGGTGTTTCAAAATAATAGCTCCCAATGCATATGAATGCAAGCTATATGCTCTAGACTCTCCTAGAAATGCAAGTGATGCAACCTACATGATTTTTTTGGGTTTTCATACTTTTTAATTTTTTTTTGTTTTTCTATGCATATATGTATGTAAAATGCAATGCATGAGACTCAAAATCATCAAAGAAAACATGATTAAACAGTTGGTACCTCCCCCAAACTTAAGTCACACAGTCTCTGTGTTGTTAGTTAGAGAGAGATACCCAAAAGAAAGACTAATATGCAAAGAAAAACTGGTATATACAATGGAAGGTGATAGAATACCTGCTAGTGGGATTGTGTAGAGGGAGATTCTCCCTCCACGTCGTCCTCAGGTGGTAGCTCTTCAAGGTTCTCATCAGCAGGAGTGCTTTTCTCTTCAATGGTGAAGGCTTGCCCGAAGACAGTTGGTTTCTTCATTTTCCCCTTGATGTCAAAGTGGAGGATGTTCTCTTTACCCAAATGGAGATCAATCTTTCCTTCCTTCACATTCACAATAGCTCCTGCTGCAGTTAAGAACGGCCTTCCAAGAATCAAAGGGTCTTGAGCCTCCTCACCCATCTCAAGCACCACAAAGTCTGTAGGTATCTCATCCCTTTCAATCTTCACAGGGAGGTCCTCTAAGATGCCCACAGGGTACTTCACTGAACGATCAGCTAACACCAGAGAGAGTCTACACTTCTTGTACTGAGTGAAGCCAAGCTTCTTTGCAACAGACAAAGGCATCACGCTCACACTAGCTCCCAAATCGCAGAGACATTTTTCAAATACCATAGGTCCAAGAGCACAAGGGAGTGTGAAGCATCCTGGATCCTCTAACTTCTCTGGAACATTCAGCCTCTGGATGATGGCACTGCACTCATGGGTGAGAGTCATCATGCCTTCCATCTCTTTCTTCTTTGCAGCTACAACATCTTTCAGGAATTTGTTCTATTGAGGGATCAACATGAAAGCATCAATGATGGGCATTGCAACCTGAACTTCACTCATTTGCTTTTCAAACAGAGCCTTGTACTTCTCTAGCAGCTGCTTCTTGAATCTACCAGTGAATGGGAGTTTGGGTTCATAGGGGGGAGGAACAGAAGAATTCTTACTTGCTGGAGCAGCAACTTCACCATCTTTTATTGTTTCCTTCTCTTCTCCAACCTTTCCTTTACCCTTAGCTTCAGTAATCTTTTCCAGTATCTCTTCATTAATCTTCTCATCAACAATTACAACATCATCATTGAAGTTGATGGCCACCCCCTCACCTAGTTTCTCAGCATCTTTGGTGAGGTTTCTAGGAGGTAACTGCTTACCACTCCTAAGGGTGATTGCTTTGGCCTCCTTGGGGGTTTGGTCAGATTTTCCAGGTAGAGATCTTGCTGGCGATTCTGGTGAGTGCTCATGGAAGCAAACTGATTCTCTAAATTCTTGACTGTAGAAGCAAGGTATGAGAATATGTTGTTTAGTTCATTGTAGCTCCCATCAATCTTGGAATGAAGGTTCTTCAACTCATAACCAACATGCTTCTCACTTCTAGTCTGAGATTCCAAGATTTGTTTCAGTAAGGCATCAGTGTTGCTCTCTTGAGGAACAGAGGAACCGTGAGAGGAGTTTTGCTGAAGCTGATAACCACTCTGTTGGTTGTTGGGGTAGGATTTCTGTTGGTAGTTGTTATACTGAAAGTTGGGCTCCTTTTTGTACCAGCTACCATTGTTGTTGATGAAACACAACTCTTCTTGAACTTCCAATCCCTCAACCTCATTCACTGTACGTGGATTTTCCTGCTTGGAGTAACCAACAGATTTCAGCTGCTCTTGGGTGGCTTTCTCAGCAATGAGTAGGTCGATTTTGTCTTCCAGAGCTTTGATCTCTTTCTATGTCTGCTTATCATCACCCCTACTGCCTCTGTCATTGTCTCCACTGTAGACTGCGTCACTCTTGACCATGTTGTCAACCAGTTCCTCAGCATCTTCCTCAGACCTTCCCAAGAAGAACCCATTGCTAGCAGTATCCAATCTTGCTCTGTACTTAGGAAGAGAACCTCTGTAGAATGTACTCAGCAAGCTTTCCATGTTCATCTTTAACCCTATTTTGGATCACAATGCTCCCAAACACCTCCATTCACTCCATGGCACACTCCAATACCTAATAAGGACATATGAATGCAATATGGACCTAAAGATGTCTAAACCTTAATCTATAGGATGATTTATGTACAAAATGAAATGATAAAACTATGCAAATATGCCTCATATCAACTCCCCCAAACTACTCCTTTACTTGTCCGCAAGTAATTAATTAAGATCAAAGGAAGAGAGAAGGAAAATTGGAACTCAAAACCAAAGGATACACTTCTTATATTCAACACCACATCCTAGATAAACATAACCTATAGCATAAGAAATCTCAATTATTACACTCTATCTTCACAAGGCCTATCAAGACTCTTTCTTTTAGACAAGTTGTGGATCACCAATCAACAAATCTCTTCAACCAACCCTCACATTCGATTAAGCATAAGCTAATAAGGTGAGTTCTTGCAAATGGAAACTTGATCTCAATCATTTGGCTTGGTAAGTGAAATGGTTAAATGAGAATATAAGAGGGGTTTCAATACATTTCTTTTTAGTGGCTTACACTCAAGAATAGGAGCTTGATCATTATGCAAAATCTATCTAACAAAAGGAGCAACTTATGCATACATTGCTTGTTCTTATCAATCTACCCTTTTCCTAGCATCTTTAAACTCTACCATTTTCTTTGGTGTAAATCTCAAACCCATTCATCCCTAAAAACATTAAGATCACTCTCTTCTTTCACTCACCCAATGAACTCTTTCTCTTTTCTTTTCTGTTGAACCAACTAGGGACTTTTTCTTTAACTTTTTACTTGCGCTCTACTCTTATTTTTCTTATGTCTTCCCCAAAGTCTTTTCTAGACTCTTTTCTTTCTTTCTTTTCTTAGCCTAAGGGGTTTATTATTTGAAGTTTCTAGAGCTTTTGTTTATTTTTCTTTTGATCCCTAGTGATTATCTTTTCTTTTTCTTTCTTTTAGTTCATTATTTTCACTCATCTAACACCCCAAGAACCAAGATAAACTTTTTTGCATCACAATACCAAACTTCCCATCCTAATTGCTAGCTCTCAAGAGGTCCTATAGCTAGCCTGAGATAAGAACAACCAATGTCGCCCCTAATACTCTCAAGTTTTTGCACATGGCAAGCTATCAAAAGAGACTTCACACAAGAAAAATTATTTAGGCTTCAAAGAATGGTAAGGGTTTAAAGGTAAGGAGTGCCATTTGGGTTTTATAAAGAGTGGTATGAAGGATAAGTAAAACTCAAATGTGTATGACCCATGATCAAGTATGCAAGTTCCCATAAGCAAGAAAGTTCAAGTTCATTCAGCTTTAAGTTCATTTGGAGTTGGTTTAAAGGAGAATGTCAATATCAAACAAACAACAAATTTCAAGAAGAGTTTTCAAGGCTCCAAGCATGCAAGCTTTTCAAGAGATGCTTAGGCTACTTGTTATGATCAACTAGGGTGAAGTTTTGAGTTCTAAGCTTGTGTTTCCTTATTAGGCCAGCTCCCAATGCATGAATGCAATCTAAAGGCTTCTAGACTCAATTCTAAAGATGCAAATGATGCAACCTAAATGTCTTTTTTTGTTTCTTTTTAGAATTTTTTTTTTTTTTTTTGGATTTTTCTATGCGTATATGTATGTGCAATGCAATGCAATGCATGAGACTCAAAATCAAAAAAGCAAACATGATCAAATACTTGGTACCTCCCCCAAACTTAAATCACACAGTCTCTGTGTGAGTAAGCGAGAAGGAGATACCAAAAATATGATAAAAGCAATGGTATATACAAAGAATGGTTGGAGTGATACCTCAAGTGTGAAGGAGCAGTGTTGTGGCTGTTGGTGTTTGGGAATGACATTTGGGCATATTGAGGAGACCCCAAAACTTGTTCCTGACCTTATTCAACTCACTAAAAGCATAAATATATACAAGGATAATCATGGGACTTCCTCCCAAGTGAGCTTGTTTAAAGTCTCTTAGCTTGACTACTTTGTTTATCTATTGAGAAGGAGGATCCTTCCCACCTTCAAGGGTGATGGTTAGAACATGTGTAAGGAACTCTTGAAGCTTGAGTGGATCAGCTTGGAGTTGAGGAGAGATAATGGCCCTGGCGCTGGAGAATGGCTTAGACCTTCCCTTAAACTTGATCTTATACTCAATGGCTCCATCCTTTAGCTGTAGTGGGTGAAGAGTGAGAGTGTGTGGCTTAGGTGGGGAGTGAAGAGCTTTCATCTTCTTCTTGCTTTGAGTGGCCTTAGTGGGTTCACTCATCTCCTCCTTGGTAGTGTATCCCAAGTGCTCTACATTACTCTTCTGTAAGGACTCTTCACCAAGAACTTCTTCCTCCTTAACAACCAATGCATCTCTCAATATTGTTCCACACTAACTTCCATTCAGCATTGCTGACTTGATCGGATAGGAGACTTCCTTGTTGACATTATGGAGAACCACCTTCTTGTTTGGGAAGTCTATGCAAGCTCCCACAGTAGCAAGGAAGGGCGTGCCTAAGAGCAATGACATTCTCCTCTTGCTTGCCATATCAAGAACAGTGAGGTCTATGGGGATGGTGCAATCTCCAATCTTTAAAGGGAAGTCCTTGATGAGACCAATAGGTGTTGTTGAAGAAGAATCCCCAAACATGAGGGAGGAGTTGTTTGGCTCCATGCCTTTGATCTTCAAGCTCTGCACCATCTGCAATGAGATCACATTCACACAAGCTCCACTATCTACATGAGCATCATCAACTTTGAAATCACCAAGGGAGCAAGGAAATATGAACTTCCCTTGATCTTCTAGCTTGGGTAGAGATTTTGGTGGAGGTTTAAGATCCAGCAAAGAGGAAGAGATGTCAAGAAGCTCTGTCCCCTTTTCTTTATTGGCTATAATGTCTTTTATGAGCACTAGCTGGTCATAAGCCTCTTGCATATTGGAGATCTTAGGGAGATTGATTCCAACATCACTCAATTCCTTCTTAAACTTGGAGATCTCCTTCTTTTGAGCTTTGGTGATGATCATCTTTGGGAAAGGGAGCTTATCATAAGGAGATAGCTCAAACTCTTTATCTTCTTCAAGCACAAACTCTTTGGATCCTTCAATCCCAACATTTTTCAACTTTTGGACAGCTTCATTACCAACCAGAACCTCAGCCTTGTGTGAAGCTTGTTTCACAACCTCTGCCTTATCTTTCTGATCCACCTTGGTTGCAACTTTCTCCACAGCTTGGAGTCTACCACTATCCACGACCTTAGCCTTAGCATTTTCCACAATCTTAACATCAGCCATGTCTACACTCTGGTTCTCATCCAGCAAAAATTTAGAGCCATACAATAGTCTTTCAGTCTCATATACCTCTCTCTTATGATCAGTCAATTCAAACTTAGGGGTAGCATTGCAGAGGATAACATTGCAATGTTCTTTCCCTGGGCGTTGAGAGGTGGTCATAGAAGAGAACTGATTCTCCAAGGCTCACCATAGGCTCCATCAATCTTTGTATTGAGGTTTCTCAACTCAAATCCAATATGTTTCTCTTGCCTCTGCTGAGTTTCTAAGATGGTTCTCAACATGGCTTCAGTGTCAGCCTCTTTAGTAGGAGAGGGAGAAAGGTTATCTTGGCGTGGAGGAGCTTGGTTGTTTTGGTTGGGTTGGTAATGGGGATTGTAGGGAGGTTTTTGATATTGGGGATTTTGGTAATGGAAGTTTGGTTCTTTCCTATACCAAGATCCATTGGCATTGATGAAGCATACCTCTTGGTTTCCCTCAATACCCTCAACCACATTGAACTCAGATGTATCCTCTTGAGCACCCACAAGGTTTACCTTCTCTTGCTTGGTTGGGAGGGAAAGAAGCAACTCAAGCTTGTCAATCTTTTCTTCAAAAGATTTCAGATCCCTTCTAGTATCTTCACCACCATCTCTATTGGTTCTATCAAACTCATCATTGTAAACTGAGTAACTTTTGGCCATGTTCTCCACAAGCTCTAAAGCTTCAGCTTCAGTTCTTCCCAAGAAGAAACCATTGCTAGCAGTGTCTAGCATGCTCCTATACTTTTGCAAGACTCCTCTATAGAAGGTACTAAGTAAGCTCTCCTTACTGAAAGCATGATGAGGACACTGAGTGATGAAGCCATTAAACCTCTCTCATGCTTCACCAAAGCCTTCAAGGTTCTTTTGAATGAAACCAAATATCTCATTTCTAAGATTAGCTGTCCTTGAAGTAGAGAAGAATTTGGTGAGGAAGGCTTTCTTACATTCATCCCAAGTGGTGATAGAGTGTCTTGAAAGGCTCTTCTCCCAAGTGTGGGCTTTGTCTCCCAAAGAAAATGGGAACAATCTCAGCTTGAAAGCATCTTCAGAAACACCATTGATCTTTGTTGTCCCACATAACTTATCAAAGCTATCAAGGTGGTCTAAGGGATCTTCCATGGCAAGACCATGATACTTGTTGCTCTGGATCATGTTGATAAGGCTTGACTTTATCTCATAGTTGGTGTTCTGAACAGGTGGGGCTCTAATACCCATCCTACTCCCATGGATGTGAGGCTCATCATAAGCACCAATACTCCTTCGCGGGCGCTGGTCAAGGTAAAAGCTCATTTGCTATCAATCTTTAAACACAAATGGTCATTGGTCTAAATCAATCAAGCAATCATTGAGAACAAGTCTACTAACCATCTAAGCCTTCCTAACATGAAGTGTCCTTGGTTAAGTAAGCGAAAAGCATTATTACTTTGGTTCAGGCATTTAATCATACACCTTGTGGGCAGTAAATGCCTAATGATCTAGTTTAGAAGGATTAGGTCTAATCTAGCATTGGGAATAAGTAATAAGCATAGGAAAAGAGAGATCTAACACTAATCACCCTAGATCATCACTTAATCACCCTAATCACCTAACCCATAAGCTCAAAGAGAGTCTACTCACTAATATTCATGTTTAATCTTAAACCCATGATGGATGGAAGACTAATCATGTTAGAAGAAGAGATAAACTCAAATTACTCAAGAAACAAAGATTATATTAATCAAGGATTCAACTTTCCAATGTGTTTTTGAGAGAAAAGAAAAATGAGTTCTAAACTTAGGTCTCCCATGTATTTATAGAAGCCTAAAAACGAGCATAAAAGTTGGGTCTTTTCGTCTGTAGCGACATGCTCGTAGCGACATGCTCTGGTCGCTACAGCACAGAATTTTCTGGGGATTTTCTCGTAGCGACATGCTCTGGTCGCTACAGTGGCCGCTACAGACTCTCCGCGCTCTTCCTACCGACATGCTCTGGTCACTACAGTTCTGGTCGCTACAGGGTTGATATGCCTCCAGTAGATAGATCATAACTTCTTTAATACAGCTCCAAATGACTTGAAACCACTTCCATTAGAAATATAACTCAATTTCCCATGTCTTCCCAAAATATGAGCTTCAAAGGATATCTTTAAGGTCTCCATCCATGTTCATCTTTAACCCTAGTTTAGATCACAATGCTCCCAAACACCTCCATTCACTCCATGGCACACTCCAATACCTAATAAGGACATATGAATGCAATATGGACCTAAAGATGTCTAAAGCTTAATCTATAGGATGATTTATGTACAAAATTAAATGCTAAAACTATGCAAATATGCCTCATATCAATGCTTCGCTGAATCCTTCCAAGTTCTTCTGTTGAAAGCTTGATATCTCATTCCGCAGCTTGGCAGTTCTTGAAGAAGAGAAGAATTTCTCCAAGAATGCTTTCTTGCACTCATCCCAAGTAGTGACAGAGTCACTAGGAAGGGACTTCTCCCACTGACGTGCCTTGTCCCCTAAAGAGAAAGGGAGTAACTTCAGCTTGAAGGCATGCTCGGACACACCATTGGTTTTTGACAACCAACAGTAGCTCTCAAATTTGTCCAAGTGATCAAATGGGTCTTCTACAGGAAACCCATGATACTTGTTGTTCTCAATCACGTTGAGGAGTCCTGGTTTGACCTCAAAGTTGTTGGCTTCCACAGCTGGCGCACGGATTCCCAACCTATTGCCATGAAGGTTTAGGCGGTCATAGGTGCCAATAGGGCGAGCTGGGCGGGCTGGGTGAGCTGGTGGGTCTTTCCCGTTGACGTTAACCGGTGGGTCCATGTCAGTATCCAACCTCTGTTGCTGAGCTTCTTGCTCTGCTTGTTTTCTCTGTCTTGCAATCTCCCTTTCAAACGTTCTGATATCTGGAACTCATGGAACAAGGTTTGTTGTGCCTTTGCTCCTCAAGTTCATACACCTGAAATCCAAAGAGAGATGAAGATATAGAATCAGTAACAAAATAAAAAAAAAATGACTTAGTCTCAAGCAAGTGACTAAATCTCAATGTTTCAATCTACTCAGAATTTGGCAACGGTGCCAATTTGATGTTAGGAGTTTTCAAGGCTCCTAAGGCAAATGTTGTAGTATAGATGATTGTCGAACCAGTTCTGAGGGATTTAAAAGCACCGAGAATACAAGTACTAGCTTAATCTAAGTGCGATCATGTGATTGATTGGTTTTTAAGGTTAACTATAACTTGAATGCAATAAAAGATATAACTTTGACAATGAAGATAAAGGAAAACTCAAGGGTATAAGGAATTTGACTTTGGGTGATCAAGTTTCGATCTAAGGATGGCAAGCAATCAATTAAACTGTCTACCTTAGGCCTAGATACGATTCTAAACAAGCTCTATGTCTAGATGAAAGTTCATTTACTACCATAACTCAAGCATCAAATGTCTTTGGTTGAATATTATGAAAGTAATAATTAGGAATAGATCTATTAGCCATCTTAACACCTTTAACAACAAGTGTCCCTGGTAAAGATTGTTAAAAGCTTAAGAGAGTTGACTCAGACATTTCATCTAACACTTTGTGAGTGGGAAATGTCTAGAGATCAACTTTTGATTGATCAATTCAAAAGAGGCATTTTGGTTACTCTAATAAGCAAGGAACAAGAGAAATCTAACACTAAAACATCCTAGATCTAACCTAATCACCCTTAATCTCCCTAACCCATGAATTCAAAAGGTGATTACTCACTAATCTCCATGATTCCTCTTAAACCCATATTGGATTTCAGATTAATCATGTAGAGAAATAGATAAGAAATCAACAAGAACACAAGATGAAAGCAATGAAATTTTGAATTAAAAGAAGTTTTTCTTCAAGAACAAAAAGATAATCTGCCTCTGGAGGCTTACAACGTAGTTTTAATTAGGTTTCTGAAACTCAAAACATAAAAAACGAAAATTGCAAAAAGGTCCTCGAAACAAGTTTTTCGTCACATAAAAGATGCACAGCGGGGTCAACAGGTAGCGCTCTCTTCCCTTCCCTTTTTTTGTTTAGCAATACCGAGATCTCCCGGCCGTTCCTTAATCATGTCTTCCGTGGGAGGTACAGTTAGATCTAGGAGGGGGGGGGGGGTGGAAATCTTAAATCGGATAGAGTTCCCTCCGCTGTCTGTTGATTCGTCGGTAGAGATTCCTAGGTCCGATTCTGTTGATGTTGTGAGGGAGACTGAGGCTGGAGGATCCTCTTTGGTCGGTCCTCCTTCAAAAATAGGGGAGAAGGAAATTGATGAATTGAGGAGGAAGTATAGTCTTCCAGGGGGAGCGGTTATTCCTGCTCTGAGGCCTCTTGAGAGAGTCTCGGACTTTGGAGTTGATGAGATTCCGGTGTATGAGGATTATTTCGAATCAGGATTTAGGGGTCAGGTCCCTTCTCTGGTGGCCAAGATATTGGAACTTTTTGACATATCTTCTGGTCAACTTACCCCTCCAGCCTGGAGACTTCTAATAGCGATTCAGAACCTAGGTGAGCTCGAAGATATCGTCTTAGGGGTGAGAGAGGTCTTGTATTCATATCTCCGGCTTCTCCACCATCTGGAACATAGTCGGTAGGTAGCAGTCTCCCAATGAATTGTTTATCGTTCAGCTAACTTTCTCTTTCTTTGGCAGACACTTCTCACTCTCTGACATGCGAAGGGAGAGAAGCGGTTGATCAAATCCTGAGACTTCCTGGGGTGCATTGTAGCGCTAATTTTCACGTGAGCAAGGAGGTTTTAGAGCGTTGTAGCATTTGGGGTAGGTTTCGTAAATCGTTCTTGCTTTTCGTTGGTGCACCATTGTAGGTGAAACGTGTCGTGATTAGACAAAGTCTTGTTCTTTCAGGTAACATGTCGGGATAACCTGGAGAAGAGGCGTTGGAGGCTTTTAACAAGGCAGTGGAGAAACTTTCTGCCAAAAAAAGGCACCCAGGGCCGTGGTCAGTGCTTAGGAAGATGATGAGGTCCCGTTTCTTAGCTCCAGCAAGTGCAAGACTCCGGCCAGTGCGACTCCCGACACTTCTAAGAAGAAAGCCAATGCTGCAGGGACCGTTCTGGGGGTCTCTTATGCTGTTCCGGATGGGTTGGCGATAGCTCTGGCCGATCTTAATGAGAAAGTTTTTCCTGAAATTCCATGCTTCCTCCCTGGGGGAGATGTCTCCAAATCTGTTCAATCTCTGCAGCGTGATCTTCTTGAGGTGTGTGATCTTTTTCTCGCTTATAGTGCCCGCATGTTGGTTTTACTGATGGCGATTTCTTTAAAGGCAACGTCTCTCTTGTCTCATCTTAAGGGCATGATAGATCAGCGGGTCTCCAGCCAGGAAAAGTTGGAGGCCTTGAAGTCCAAACTTCGCGATGAGGAGAATCGCGGCTTGGTCCGCGAGAAAGAGATCAAAACTCTGCAGATCAAGCTGAAGAAGCAGGAGGATGTTGGAACCCTAACCACTGCCAAGAACGCTGCTCTCAGGGATGAGATTGATGAGCTGAAGGGGGAATTATGAGGGCTAAAGTCTGAGAGAGAGGATTTTGAAGCTGAGAGAGTTGTAGCGGTGCAGGGAGCTATAATGGTTGCCCGCTGGGAGATGATGAGGGAGTGGCTTTGCGGGCACACCGATCAATGAAGGCCATTGGAGGACTTTGAACGTTACAAAAAGTTGAGGGTTGCAGAGGCGACACGTCAAGGTTTACCTGCCCCTTCTTTTGAGAGCGAGCATGCTGTCAAGGAGATGGGAGCTCTGAAAGAGTCCCCTTTACCTGTTCGTGTTGATGATCCCAAGGCCTCCTCTTCTGCCCCTGCTGATGATCTCAAAGCTTCTTCCTCTGTTTGATTTCTTCAAACAATGAACTTTGTTTTTGATGCCTTTTGTATGGCTTTATTATGTTGTGCCCTTTGGGGCTTAAGACTCGGTGTTGGGCCTTCGTGCCCTCTTTTTGTAGAACCTTGTGGTCTCCTGGGGCCCGTATTTTAAGCTTCTTTTTGGATTATGGTTGTCGATTGAACTGTTTAGCTTAGATATGTTGCGAATTCGAGCACGTACTTTCCTTGAAGACAGGGAGTCAGTTCCACGATATTCCGGGGTTTTGGAGGAGATAATTTTTGGGCCCCCAGCTAAGGGTTGGGCCTTGCATTCTCTTACTCAAACTTGAAGATAAGAGGGTTCTTCATGGAAGTAGGAATTCGCAGCTCCGAATTGATGAGCTCGTCGCTTGGGCTTGGACATTTTGATTGAGCCCAAAGACTAAGCGTTTTAGCTTGAAGGTTTAGGCCTTGATGTCTCTTAGCTTGGCCCGGGGGCCGGAAGTGTAAAATTCAGAATTTTAAACACTAGGAACTCGGATGTTCATATTTTAACCCTGAGGTTAAGTATTGGACTTTAACAGTTTACGTCGGTTGTTTGGAACCCTGGGGTCTTTCCTGTATCACAAGGGAAATTTCTGGATACCCTGAGGTTTCCGAATAGATTTTAAGGTGCTTAACCTGGGCCTGGAGGCGAATAGACAAGAGATGTAAAATTCGGGATTTTGAACATCAGGGACCTTGGGGTCGGACCGCTATCTTTGAGATCGTATTCGGCCTCCCTTAGGTAGGCCACTATCGATCTCAGGTGAGAATGTAAAATTCGGAATTTTGAACATTTGGCGTCCGGAGGCTTATTGTCATCGGGATCGTATTCTGCCCCCTTTGGTGGGCCACTACCAATCTCGGGTAAGGATTCGCATTCTGCCACTTAGGCCACCATCACGATCTTGTAATGCTGCACTCTGCTTTCTGCAGAAAGCCATTCTCAGTCTTATATGTTTGTGCTGGGGTGGGTCTACTGGGAAGTAGTGAGCCACATACCAGACTTGCTACTTTCCACGTCTGGATAAATAGGATAGAAGTGCTCCCGGGGTTTTATGCACCGTCTTCTCCCTGAAACCATGGGGCTGATCTAAGTACTCTGCAGTTATACGTCATGCCCCCTGCATCTCGTTTAGCTTGGGGCATGTTTGATGAAGGGATTAATGCACTAGTACGTGTGGCCCCCTTGTAGACTACATCTCAAGGCTTCTACATAGGGGCTGAGGTATTGTCGACATTGTATTAAGGTTGATTAAGCCTGTTCCAATTTGCATACCCAAGTGTTTTTCTATGTGAAACATGTCACGTAGATGGGAGGTGTCTCTTGGGACCTGGTCCCGCTTGGTGGTTTTGTATGTGAGTAATTTCACGTAGATGAGGGTTCGCCAAGATCAAGGTGTCCCTTGGGGTCTGATCCAGCTAGTATGCCCCTTTTAAGTTCGGTGGAATTCCTGTGACTCCTTTAGTCGGAACTAAAATATGTTGTATAGGCTTAGTCCGTAGACGCTTTTAGCATACATAGGAGCAGGAAACCAGTGTACTTAAAATATATAGATAGCTAGGTATCTGAAAACCCGATCCGGATATGTAATTAGAAATGGTAGAGCTTGAGGTTCTGGGCGTTCCAGCTGTTAGGTTGGACCTTTCCTTTGGTGTCTTGCAGCTTTTAGGCTCCTGCCCCCTGCACTCCAATTATTTTGTAGGGGCCTTCCAAACCTGGGGCCAGCTTCCCTGCAGACTTGTCTTTAGTATGGTCACATACTCGTCGTAGGACCCAGTCCCTTTACTGGAAGGTTCTGATCCTGACTTTCTTATTGTAGCTCCTGGCCACTTTCTGTTGATAGGAAATGTTCCTTAGGCGGGCACCCTCTCTCCTCATTGAGTAGATCCAGGCTTAGGGTCAACAATTCATTGTTTTCCTCTTGGGAGATAGGTCCAGAGACAGTCGTTCTGACGTGTACCTTCGTGGGTATCATGGATTCCATGCCGTAGACTAGTGAAAATGGACTCTCTTGCGTGGCTGTTTTCGGAGTGGTCCGATAAGCCCAGAGGACTCCGTGTAACTCTTCTTCCCAGCGCCCGTGGGCTTTCTCCAGACGTTTCTTGATCATGTTGACCACGTTTTTGTTTGTAGATTCGGCCTGGCCGTTTGACTGTGGGTGCCGCGGTGCGGAGAAGGAGAGCTTGATGTTCCACTCTTGGCAGAATTCTCTGAAGACATGGCTCGTGAACTGGGGCCCGTTGTCAGTGACAATCTCTTGGGGCATGCCGAAGCGGGTTATCACGTTTGTCCATATGAACTTCTTTATTTTCTCTGTAGTAATCGTGGCTAGGGCCTCGGCCTCTACCCATTTCGTAAAGTAGTCGGTTATTACGAGGAGGAATACCTTTTGCCCCGGTACCATTGGGAATTTTCCGACGATGTCCATGCCCACTTTCGGAAGGGCCAGGGAGAGCTTAAGGATTTCAGATTCTCCGGAGGGAGGTTGAAGATCGGAGCGTGCCTCTGGCATTGATCGCAGGACCTAGCTTTTCTGAGGGTGTCACTGGCCATCGTGGGCCAGTAATAGCCGATCTTCTGGCTCTAAGCACTAGGCTTCGGCCGCTGGAATGGGAGCCGTATTCTCCTTCATGGATCTCTTCTAGGACCCAAGCCGCTTCCCTGGGGGTAAGACATCGCAGGTATGGTCCTCAAAAAGACCTCCAGTATAATTTTCCTTCGGTGACACAGTATCTTGCTGCTTGCCTCTTTATCTTTCTACTTTTGCTTCGATCCTCGGGGAGGAGGTCGCGTACGAGGTAGTTGATTATTGGGGTCATCCAGGTTTCTCCTTCGTCGATGACAGAGATTTCTTCGGGATCCCCTTCTCTGTCTGTTGACGGCCACTGGAGTACGAGCAGGGGAATATTCATCTGGCTAGTGGTTTCTAGGGCGGACCCTTGGTTAGCCAGGGCATCGGCCTGCGAGTTTTGTTCTCTGGGAACTTGGGTAAGCTTACAGCTCTGGAATCTTTTGATCAGACGCATTCTACGGCGAGGTATCTAATCATACTAACGTCCTTGGCCTGGTAATCACCTTGGACCTGACTGATGATTACTTGGGTGTCGCTGAAGACCTGGATCTCCTCTGCTCCCATTTGCTTAGCGAGTGAGAGTCCTGCAATTAGGGCCCCATACTCGGCTTCATTATTTGTAGCTTTGAAGTTGCATCTTATTGCTCTTGATGCTGACTCACCACTGGGAGAGGTTAAGACCAGGCCTACCCCGGCCCCTCTCACATTGCTGGAACCATCGAAGTGTCGAGTCCATTCTCCTATTCCTTTTGCCGAACCCTGGAACTCAACCTCTGACTCCGGGATCGGAAGTATTAAAGGTGAGAATTCAGCGACGAAGTCAGCGAAGACCTGTGACTTGATGGGCGTAGCAGGTTTGAATATTATATCGTATTCCCCGAGCTCAATCGCCCACTTTGCGAGGCGTCCTGATATCTTGGGCTTGTGGAGAACGGATTTTATGGGGAATGAAGTGAATACCATGACCTGGTAGGCCTGGAAATAGAGCCGGAGCGAGATGGCTGTAGCGATTTTCTGCGTCCAACAAAGACTTGCTCACGTAGTAGACAGGGTGTTGTCTCCTTCCCTCTTCTCTCACAAGGACGCCGCTTACTGCACGCTCGAATACGGCGTGGTAGAGTAGAAGGGTTTCTCCGTCTAGGGGTTTTGAGAGGAGAGGAGGTGTGGTGAGGTAGGCTTTGAGATCATGGAGAGCGAGTTCGCACTTTTCTCCACTGGAAATCCTTGGAATCTTTCACGGCCTCAAAGAAGGCGTGAGACTTATTGGACAGCCTGGAGATGAACCTGCTTAAGGCGGCCATCCGGCCTGTTAGCCGTTGGACTTCCTTTATGTTTCGCGGGGAAGGGATCGCCTGGACGGCTCGCACCTATTCTGGATTGGTCTCGATTCCCCTTTAAGTAACTATGTATCCCAGAAATTTTCCAGAGCTGACCCCAAACGAACACTTTGAGGGGTTAAGCTTCATGTTGTACTTCCTGAGGGTGAGAAAGGGTTGCTGTAGATGGGAGATGTGGTCTTCTGCCTCGAGGGACTTGACCAACATGTCATCTATGTAGACTTCCATGGTCTGCCCGATCTGTTCGGCAAACATCAAGTTTACGAGTCTTTGGTATGTAGATCCCGCATTTTTCAGGCCGAAAGGCATGACTTTGTAGCAATAAATGCCCCTAGGGGTCATGAAGGAGGTCTTCTCTTGGCCGTTCGGATACATGAGGATTTGGTTATAACCCGGGAAGGCATCCATGAAACTCATGAGCTGGTGGCCTGCAGTGGCGTCGACGAGCTTGTCGATATGAGGTAGGGGAAAAGGATCTTTGGGTCATGATTTGTTGAAGACGGTGAAATCAATGCAGACCCTCCATTTCTTGTTCTTCTTCCTGACTACGAAAACGTTGGCTAGCCACTCAAGGTACTAGACTTCTCTTATGAATCCAGCGTCGAGTAGGTTCTTGACCTCTTTGTTGATTATTTCGTCCCTTTCGGGGGCGAATTTCCTTCTTTTCTGCCGTACATGGGTGAATTGAGGGTCTACCTGCAACTTGTGCATGATAATCTCGGCGTCGATCCCGGGCATATCCTCGTGTGACCAGGCGAAACAGTCGAAGTTGGAGCGGAGGAAGTCGAATAATCTCTGTCTTAACCCTGCGGGAAGCTTGGATCCTATCAACAGTTCCCGGTCCAGATATCCATCCTCTAGAGGTATCGCATCCATCTCTTCCACCTCAGGCTCCTCCGTATGCTAGGGTGGAGGGCCTTTCGGTAATTCTCCTGGTCTCTTTTGATTACCCTGATGCCCCAGGGGGTCGGGAATTTGATGGATTGATGGAGAGTCGAGGGTACGGCCCCCATGTCGTGGATCCAGGGCCGACCCAATATCATCTTGTAGGAGGATGCGCAGTCGACAACGAGGAACTTCTTTGGTTGGTTTACTCCTTCGGCGTATACTGGAAGGATTACCTCTCCCAAGGTGTTCTTTACCTCTCCGCTGAAGCCTATAAGCGGAATGACTTTTCTTGTTAATGCCTTTTCCTACAGCCCTAAGTCGGTGTAGGCTGGGAGGAAGATGATGTTGCCGGAGCTACCGTTGTCTCTTAGGATCCGCCTCACTAAGCTGTTTGCTACGGTGAGGGAGATGACCAGGGCTTCGTGATGGGGAGTCAGGACCCTCTCCTGTTCCTTGCCAGTGAAACTAATCTCGTGTGTCCCAAGGAGCATGCGCTTTGGGTCTTCGTCTTTTGACCGTGTCTTGTGTTCCTGGTGCTACGCTTAGCGGCCGCATGTCTTATACCGCTTACCTCTGAGCCTCTAGAGATCACATGTATAACTCGGTCTTGGTGTGGGGGAGACGCATTTTAGGGTATTTTCTGGTACAAGCGATTCGTGCTCAGACTACAGAATGATAGGAGGAAAGAGACAAGTCGTGACAAGGGTTTCTCCTGGTTCAGTTGTTGATAAACCAGGGGATCCTGCTTTAAGATACTGCCATATGGGTATGGGCCAGTATATATCGCCAGGGTCTTAATAGCAGCAGGAGATATTGATCTATAGGGCTGCCTATCTACGGTGAAGGCTGCAAGGCCTTCCCGCCTTAGATGATGATGAACCCGGCCTCTAGGATGGTTATTTGGCCATTCAGGTGTTGAACCATAGGAGGTGTTTGGATTTATAGCTGCATCCTACAATGGGGATTGCCTTCGTACCCCTCGGAAGGGGATCAAGCTATTCATAGTTCATGTTGGTAGAGACGCGTAGCCTGTTGGAGGCACATAGCCTAGGAGAGGCACGGAGCCTTGGAGAGGCACATAGCCTTGGAGAGGCATAGAGCCTTGGAGAGGCACGGAGCCTTAGAGAGGCGTAGGGCCTTGGAGAGGCACGGGGCTTTGGAGAGGCGCATGGCCTTGGAGAGGCATAGAGCCTTGGAGAGCCGCGGAGCCTCGGAGAGGCGCGGAGCCTTGGAGAGGCGCAGGGTCTTGGAGAGGCGCATGGCTTTCGAGAGGCACAGAGCTTAGGAGAGGCGCAGAGCTTTGGAGAGGCGCAGGGCCTTGGAGAGGCACAAAGCCTTGGAGAGGCGCATGGCCTTGGAGAGGCGCAGAGCCTTGGAGAGGCGCATAGCCTTGGAGAGGTGCAGGGCCTTGGAGAGGCGCAGGGCCTTGGAGAGGCGCAGGGCCTTGGAGAGGCGCAGAGCCTGGGAGAGGCGCAGGGCCTTGGAGAGGTGCAGTGCCTTGGAGAAGCGCAGGGCCTTCGAAAGGCACGTAGCCTAGGAGATGCGCGTCCATGGTGCAGGGCCTTGGAGAGGCACAGAGCCTTGGAGAGGCACGGAGCCTTGGAGAGTCGCAGGGCCTTGGAGAGGCGCATGGTCTTAGAGAGGCACGAAGCCTTGGAGAGGCACGGAGCCTTCGAGAGGCGCGGGGCCTTGGAGTGGCGCATGGCCTTGGAGAGGCACAGAGCCTTGGAGAGGCACGGAGCCTTGGAGAGGCGCGGGTCCTTGGAGAGGCGCATTGTAATAACCCTCCCGAAGGGGTAAAATGAAGATTGGTCGAGAATCAACTTTGTGGTCGAGTTGCGGATGATAACGATCAATCGAGAGCTTTTGGAGTACGAGATGATCAAAGAATGGATCGTGAGTGAACCATGAGGCATGATAAGCTGCTCTACCATATTTGACAATGTCTTAGATTGATCAGCCAGACGTTTTGGAAGCATAATAATTTTCAAGCACGACGGTTCCGAAGCTCGACGTTTCTTAGTCATGAAGTAATCTGCAAAATTTCGTAACTATCAGTATTATATTATTTGGAGACGTAATCTCGGAAGCAGGACGGTGTGAGGATAAAACTCACCTCCTAATTTTAGATCAGGCTAAGATTGGAGAAAAGATAATGTGGGCTGAATCCCGTTTAGAACTTGTAGAATGAATATGATTGTATTGAATGTTTTTGGTAAAGAATGATTACAAAGATGATTCTGATGATTACAAAGAATTATGAGAATGTTTTGTGAACTAAGATACGTGTAAATGGTAGAATGAATGAATCGAGAGAGAATCCCTTTCTCTGATCGCCTCCTCTTTTTTAAATACCTCTCAGCCATGCTTGAATGATCCTCGCCAACCTCCGAGATTTGCTCCGTGAGTTAGGGGATTCTCAACAGTCTCCTTTTGACCGGGTCCTGTGGATACAGCCTGAGCTACTCATGTTAGCTCTTTGTAAGTGGGGTCCGGATCTTTCTTCCGTGACCTATTTTGTTAACGTTTATTCCTTAGCAAACAGCCTCCGGCTTCTTTCTAACTCTTTTCTCAAAAGATTAGTTGCTAATGGGCTTACAGTGGCCGATTGCCCACTCTTATCGTTCGAGCCTATTAGTCTCAGCTAGCGGCCATATTTGGGCCCAACAGTTGCCCCCAGCTTTCGAGAGGAGATTCCTTATCTCGGAAGCTAAAACGAAGCCGCCTGATCCTTATCTCTTTGTTGAGATAACGATTATTTTATATTATATTTGAAGATACGCGTGACCTTAAACTGATGGTTCTGATTTCGTTTGGTAAGATCAAAGGTTCAGATTAAAGCGTTTGAACAGTTTAGTCCCCGATTTTCGAGATATGACGTGATATAAAGCTGTAGTCATTAACTGCAACTTTTCACCACCGCCCCACGTCTCGATTCGGTTTCCCAGGTAACTGTTCACTTTCTTCCTTAACCTGCTTTGGTTTCTTTTTTTTTTTATATTTATCTTTGATTGTTTCTGTTCCCGTTATGATCTCTGGAGCCTTCTAATTCGAAAGTTTTGATTTTTCAAATCGAATTTCTCTTCGTTTCTTTCTATCTCTCTGCTTATTTTCTCATTCGTTATCATGACGCGAGCTAAGGAAGGTTCAGGAGAAACTGAAATCCCTCCTCCTGGTGTCTGATTTATGAAGGTCAAGCAAGAAGTCCATGAGAAGATGAAGAAGGATGAAAAGAGCAAGAAGACTAGAGAGTCGATAGCCCTGAGAGTCTCCAAGCGATCGAAGAAAAACGATAGCTCCAGCGGGAGGGTCCCCTTTGGATCCCACGTGCCCTCTTTGTTAAGGAGCCAAGAAGTAGTTAACCTCATGGTTCAGGCCCAAGGTCGTAAGGAGTTGGCCAGGGTCTGTAACCCCGATGATACCACAGAGACTGCTCCGGAGGATAGTTCTGAGTTCACGAGAAGTACATCACTAAATGTCATCTCAGATTCCCGCTTACTGACCTTTTGCTAGACCTCCTTGACCACTATCAGTTAGCTCTTTCTCAACTCTGCCGCTCAGTGATCCGAGTGATAAACGGTTTTCTCACTAGGGATAAGGAAGAGGGGGTTTCCGTTGGTCTTAGTGATCTGATGAGTCTTTTTATGATTAAGGAGAGCACCTCTAAAGACGGTGGTAGTGGTACCTACTATTTACCTTGTCAACCCAAGCTGGGTATTTTCAAATTCTCCGGTAGTGACGACGACTGGAGGAAGAAGTATTTTTATGTAAATATCGATCCGCTGACGGTTCCCGAGGGTCGTACCCTCAGGGTTCCTTGGTCTGATGCTTCGGGTTAGGACTCCTAGGGAAGCATTTGTGTAGTTTGTTCCTTTTGCATGGTTTGCTAACCATTTGATTCTTTTTGCAGATATTGAGGATCCTGATAAGCTTACTGGTAAACTCACGAGAGCTCTGTGCCGCAAGTTAAAGCAAAGTCCTTGTACGTGGGGAGCCTATACTATTTCTCGTATAGGATCAGCCAAGTTCCCTGAGCGATACGGAGCCTCATTTCTGGAACCTATCCTGGCCGCCGGTTTAGAAAGTAAGCTCAGATTACCCTTCTCTTCGAGTGTATTAATCGTATGTTCAGGATTGCTTTTGGTTTTCAAGTAGATTCTGTTGTTTTAGTTTCTGGAGGTACCTCGATTGTGTCTATTTCGACGGGAGCTAGCACTTCGGAAACCTAAAGAACCCAATCAACTAAGATGCCTCTCCAACCGTCCTACCGTTCTCGAGGTAAGCCAGCTAGAGCAGCGTGTACCTCACGAGGAAGTGAGAAGAACCAAAGGGTTCTTTCCTCAGCCAAGTGAGGGATGTTCTCGATGATGGAGCTTCTGACCCGATCAATGATGTCGTTTCTGTCGACGTTCCAAAGGTTCAGGAGATCGCTCTAGACCCTAGTGTTCGGATCAAGGAGGCTACCCTTCAAGCGACTAAAGAACCTTCTGGAGTCGAGCCTCCGAGGTCTAAGAGGTCTCGGGTGGACCAAGTGGACAGACCGTCTAGGTCTTCCTCTTCTTCTTCCAGGGGAGGAGCCGTGGGTTGGAGTTTTACCCACTCAAAGCCTGGCTCTGTCCTAGAAGATCCTTGGGGTTTGGCTACATTGATGAGGCATATGAAGAGGAGTGGTTGCTCTCTCCCTGCGATCAACAACTTGACCAATCGAGAAGAGTATTTGGAGGTTACTCACTGCTTGGGTCAGGTAAGGAACCTCAATTTCTTTTAGTTTATTGCTCCTAGTGGTATCCTTGATTTATGGTTCATGTAATTTTTATGCAGCTGGCTGGGGCTAACAATAGAGCCCAATTGAAGTTGGAGGACACAGTTAACGATGCTCCTAGAGCCGGAGAGTTGGCTCAAGTGACCGTGATGGTGAAGGCCACCAAGGAGGAGCTCGATCAATTAAGAGCTAAGGTTGCTGAGCTTGAGGTTGTGGTGGAGAGGCTTGGCTCGAAGGCTGATATTCAAGCCGGGAAAATTGAGAGCCAGACTATTGATATCCAAGTGAAGGGAAGAAAGATATCGGAGTTGGAAGCTGCTCGGAAGATTGCTGAACAACAGGTCCGAGATCTCATTGCCTCGTCGCAGGTTAGCCAGGGGAACAAAGAGGCCGAAGTTAAATTAGCCATCCGAAAAGGGAAGAAAGAGGTAGCCGAAGGTTACAATAAGATCTTAGCCTCCGTTAGGGAGAAGTTTGCCAAGAAGCGTGAGGAGGTTAGCCTTCTAATCTATGCTTAGGAGCTTCAGGCCAACACCGCCCTTCTCGAGGAGATGCTGTCCAACGAGATCAAGAGTGTTGATGAGGAGTACAAGCGACTGATGTCTTTGATCCCTGAAGCCACCGCTGTGTATGAGAAGGCTCAGGTATCCGACTTCTCAGTGAGCAAGCTATCTTTGCCTCAGATTTCGGAGAGCTCAGGTATCTTCGAGATCAACATGTTCAATCTGTACTTTTCTGGAGAATATTGTTCTAACTTGGGTCTGGTGGATCTCGCTTCAGCCCCAGTCGAGGCAACTATGGAAGGAAGCGACAAGGAGATAGGCGATGGAGCCCCAGCCAATGAGAAAGAACCAGGTGAGCAGGATGATGGCGAGGAGAAGGGTGCTGACGATATGGAGGTTTAAGAGCTGGTGTTCTTTCTCTCTCTTTTATGCCTTTGTGTTTTCTAGACTTCTGCCCAATAGGCTTTCTTTGTTGTTCAAGACTTATAGCCTGAGGAGGCTTTTAAACCTTTGCTTGTGTTAGGATCTTTTGAACCGCTAATGGCCTGAGGAGGCTTTTAAACCTTATCTCCTTTTTCAGTTTAATCTTCATTTCCAGTTACTTAGCTTGTTTTTGATTTATTTTACTTCGAAGTGTAAACTCGAGTTGTGTATTGTGACTTTTTAAGTATGGGATTCGTGTGATTTTTCCGATATCGGATCGCGGATCTTGTTAATAGATGATCTTGTGGCCTTAGAGGTCAGAGTGATTTCGAGTATGATTGGTCGTGAGATTATGAGTTCCTGGATCTTCAAGATTAGATTAAGATCTTTAGGGATCTAAATTCTTTTTGAAGAGCTTTTACGGCCATTAAGGGAAGATTCATGTAAATCCGAATTCGTTTGAAGATTTTTAAGACTTCCGAATTTACCAAGGATTTTAAGTCCTTAGGATCAGGTTCGTAGGGACCTGAATTCGTTTGAAGGTTTCCTAGGCTTTGGATTCAAGCTCGTAGGGGCCTGAATTTGTTTGAGGGACTTTAAGACCTTAGGTCTAGGTTCATAGGGACCTAGATTTGTTTGAAGGATTTTAGGACCTTAGGTTCAGGTTCGTTGACCTGAATTTGTTTGAAGGGTTTTAAGACCTTAGGTCTAGGTTCGTAGGGACCTAGATATGTTTAAAGGATTTTAAGACCTTAGGTCCAGGTTCGTAGGGACCTAGATTTGTTTGAAGGTCTTTAGGACCTTAGGTTCAGGTTCGTTGTGACCTGAATTTGTTTGAAGGGTTTTAAGACCTTAGGTTCAGGTTCGTTGTGACCTGAATTTGTTTGAAGGATTTTAAGACCTTAGGTCTAGGTTCGTAGGGACCTAGATTTGTTTGAAGGATTTTAAGACCTTAGGTCTAGGTTCGTAAGGACCTAGATTTGTTTGAAGGATTTTTAGACCTTAGGTTCAGGTTCGTTGTGACCTGAATTTGTTTGAAGGGTTTTAAGACATTAGGTTCAGGTTCGTTGTGACCTGAACTTGTTTGAAGGATTTTAAGACCTTAGGTCCAGGTTCGTAGGGACCTGGATTTGTTTGATGGTTTTTAGGACCTTAGGTTCAGGTTCGTTGTGACCTGAATTTGTTTGACAGAAACTCGCAGTATTTGAATGTAATCGTTTCAATGATAACTTTTATGGAATACATCATGTTGTAATAGTCGTACAATTGCTGTTTGGGCTATGTATTTTAGACACATGCCCCCTTTGACTGAAGTGAAAAGAGTGTTGAAATGAGATTGGGGCTGCACTCGTAACGGAGTTGCCTACGTACCCAGTCAAGGGATCAAGCCTAACGTAGTTCAAGGAGTTTAGGTACCTAATGATAGTATTTCTTGTGATTCATGGCATTCCATGATCGGATTTCAGGTACCCCGGTTCGTACCTTCATGAGCCTGTAAATGCCTGGTCGTACCACATGGATGATCTGCTAGGGACCTTCCCAGTTGGTTCCTAGCATCTCGGCGCACGGTTCTTTGGTATGGTTAAAAACGTTTCTGAGTACTAGGTCACCTACAACGAATTGTCGGGACCTGACTTTGGAGTTCTAATGTCGGGCCATTGCTTGTTGGTAGTTTTGAATGCGGAGCAAGGCTTGGTCTCGTCATTCCTCAATTAAATCGAGGTTGTCTAATAGGAGCTGATTATTGACTTCGGGATTAGACGTACAGAGCTCTTGGCAGAGGCTCCCAGTGATGTTTTCGGCTGGGACGACAGCTTCCATCCCGTAGGCTAGGGAGAAGGGAGTTTCTTCCGAAGCCCTTCGTGGGGTGGTTCGGCATGCCCAAAGCACTTCAGGCAATCTTTCGGACCAAGAACTTTTATCGATTCCAAGGCGTTTCATGAGGTTTGCTAATACCGATTTATTAGCAGCCTCCGCCTGGCCGTTTCCCTGAGGGTATCGAGGTGTCGACATGGTGAGACGAATTTTCCACTTGTCGTAAAAATCTTTGAAGTCGTTAGATATGAATTGTGATTCATTATCGGTTACGATTTCGTATGGGACGTCGTGGCGGCATATGATGTCTCTCCATACGAGTCGTTCGGTTTCGACTTTAGTTACCTATTGGAAAGCTTCAGCTTATATCCATTTTGTGACGTAGTCCGTTAGGATTAACATGAAGCGTAGCTTCTGCCTTCCTTTTCCTGACACTACTAGCGGTCCTACGATGTCCATGGACCATCTCATGAACGGGTATGGGCGGATATCGAGGATAATTTCTCCGAGGGTTGATGTATAAATTGAAAGTTTGTATGGATACCACAAAAGAGAAACTCAAACGAATCCAAGACAAGTTAACTTGCTTTATTAAGAATCACTTAAACAATCTTACAAGATCTGTTTAATCCGGTTTACTCAACGTCACAACTTGACTTGAGACGGACCAATTCTTAAACTACCCAAATGCACAGTGGTCGAGACAAACCTCACCACTTGCAA